>PVKE010003722.1:0-69968 GCA_004027555.1 Craseonycteris thonglongyai
TACACACACACACAAACACACACTGTCTGGAAAGTATCCAGCCATGTAACTGTTCTTATTATATTCACAATGGCTGGATTTTTTTCCAGACAGCTAATAAAATTTATCCAAAACTTGAAAATCAAACAAAGAAAACAGAACACCACCTTTAAGTATCATATGGAGGCATTGGTCTATAGGCTACCCAAAGATTATCTGTTTGAATTTGCTATTTGTTATACATTAGAGCCCTGACACTTGGAAGTTATATATAACTCCTAGATTCTTATCCAGTAGAAAAGATAATCCCAGAGGTTGTGGATTTTGAATAGATTTAGCAGGCTTATTCTAACATTCCTTTCAGAATGCCTCTAAATGCCCAGCTTTACCATTTTACTAGTTCCCTCATCGATGTATGAACAAATCTTTGACACATGTTCATTCTATATTCATAGGACAATCATGTTTTCAACTTTTTGAAAGTTATGCTTTATGAGAAATATATTTTGGGTTATGAGATCAGTATAACGGGAGAGAGTTTTCATCCCAATGTGAAATGCTATAGTACAGCTGATCACAGATGGAAAGTACCTATTGTTTTGAAGACAATATATTAAGTCAATTTTATATATTTTATCACTAAATCTCAACAACTTTATGAAGAATCACTTTTCACATGTGTCAAGGAGCAACCTGAAAAGAATGTTTAATAACATTCTCAAAGCCACTTACCCTTTTCTCTGACCAGTAAATTGAGTATAGTCAGGATATTGGTAACCACCCTTTGGACAGGTCTAGAAGATTTTATTACTCTGATTGTTAGGGTCGATTGCTCCATTTCATCCTGACAGCTGGTTGTGAGACCATTCATGTTCAAGGGCCATGAGTCAGCCTGCCTTTCAGGGGCATCAGTCTTTCTGAAGACAGTGGCGGAGACGCCTGTCATAGGCTCAAGCACTGGCAGCTGGCCAGTGGATGAATCAGTTAAGAGACCTTTGAGTGGCCCTGGGGGCAGGCTTTGTATTCCCAAGTTAGGTAGTGCAACCATTTAGCCCACTACCCTTCTAACTATCTGCTTCTGTAATAACCATCTGCTTCTGCATCAAATATGTCCAACTGGTAGGCACTGGGCACAAAGAAATGAGTAATGCTGGCAGTGGGGAGACTAAGACTCACCTCTGCCACTCTCCAACTGATGGGTATGCTCACAAAAAAACAGGATGCAAAGCATGCCTGACACCTACAAGTGAATAACGTGGAGATTACAGATCTCAGGAGACTTTCAACTTCTCAGCTGGTGTTGGGGTAACCAGGCTGCAGGGCACTGCCCAGCTTTGTTATCCGTCTATCAGAGGAAGATGAACCAGAACAGGGAGAGAGGCAGTAAGCCTGTGGAAGCATGCCTTGCTGACACTTTCAACAGGAGGATGAGCAGGGCATATAAGCACTTGCAACACTTGTTACAAGCACTTCAGGGTGCAAAGACTCTCCCGTGCATGGGCACCACCGGAGAGAAGTAAACACTGGGCTTCAGCAGTCACAGCATCTACTCTCCTTTGCTTGAGGAGGAGCAACAAATAGGCTGCTGGAGAGCGCTACTCCAATACCACCCCCTCCCCCACCCCACCCCCATGGGAAGGGGAGCAGAAGACCCCCCCCCTGAGGCTGAATGAGATAGGGTGGGATAAGGGGAGATCTCTCAGTAAGACACAGAAAGCTTCTCACCCTGAAGAGTCCTCACCTGGAGAGGAGAGAGAATCCATACCGAACTCATGTCAGGGAATAGACAACGTTGATATGAGAGATTAAGTCTACACTCAGTGCTGGTGTGCTAGGGGAAGTCTACTGATGGCTGTGAACCCATCAGTCTCCGGTCAGTCTGGGAACCTATGAAGGACATGCTTGAGAAGGCACCTGCGCTGAGTCTTAAAGGACCATGGGAAGTTGACCTAGTGGAGAGAAGCAGGAATAACTACATAGCAGTAAGGAGCATTATGAGCAGAGACCTGAAGATACCAAACTGCAGGGCCATGGGAATGTCCACTGGCAGTTTGGTTGCTGGAACATGCATTTCAGACAGTCACAATGTGGTAGGATTTCAGGCTGAAATGGTCAGCAGAGACCAGATTGTGGAGTACCTTGTTCTTCATTAGTTTATAACTTGAGATGAGGTATTTGATGATTTTATTCACATACCTGTTACAGTCAGCTTTGTTTTTACAAAGGCAATAATAATAGTCACCATTTATTGAGCACTGCCTATGAACTAGGCATTGTTCTCTATACTTTATATGTATTAATTCATTTAATTCTTGACAACTCCTTAGAATTATGAACCTCTTTAGAGATGAAGAAACCGAGGCACAGAGAAATTAACTTGTTCAAGTTCACAAAGCTGGTAGGTGGCAAATTGAGGTATTGAACACAGCCTGGCAATTAAACTGATATCCTTAACATCATACTTATTACAATTTTTTACTTCGTTTTTTATACTGGAGCCTAATTAAGAGAACTTTATGATATATTCTTTTCAAGGATTTGGAATAAGCTAGAGCTACCTTTCCAATGCAGGTTCCTGGATGTTACTTTAAGAGTGTTATTACACTCTCCCATCCCAGTTTGTTCTTTGAAACATGAGAAAAAAATATTTCCTCATGAAGTTGTTAAGATGAAGTGATAAAATATATGAAACACACCTAGTATACTGTCTTTGACTCCATACAATAGGTGCTTGCCAAGCGTGGTCAGCTTTTAGTATTGCATTTCACATTAGGCTGGAACCTTCGCCCGTGGTAGGATTCTAGGATATCTTATAGGCAATGAGGATATGTTTTGAGGTGGGTAAGCCCTGAACTCACACTTGACCAAGTAGGTAGATTCCAAGAGCAACCCTGATCTAGAACTTACAGTTGAGTTAGAATGCAAACATGCTGCCTTCATTGAATGAAAACAGGGAATATGGAAGGGAGAAAATGAATAATGTGAATGCTCTATTCTGACAAGTAGGAAAGTGATTCCAGGGCATTAGAATTACCCAGACGTGTGCAAGGTAAAATGACATGACTGGATGTGCCCACATCACTAAGGAAGGGCGCTGGGCTGCCTTGTCACCTCACTACAGACAGCTGTATGTGTGTGCTACTAAGAAAGCCTGCTAGGCGAGGGCAGGGTTTGAATGCCAACACCTGGGGGCATCGCCAGCATTGGGAATTAAGTGCTCTAACATGAGTGGCAGGAGCCATTCATCTCAGGCAGGGAGCTTTTACCTTTGTTTGCAATCATAAATTTGGATGGAGAAATAAAATTACATATTTAGTTTTCTCTTTTCTCCAACTGAAATCAAGTATTTCCTTAAATTATGGATGCAGACAATAAACTGTGGTAGAATTTGTGGTGCCTGTGACTTTACCCCTATTAAATTCATAGGTATTTTCATATCACATCATGCTTGTGCAGATATCACAATAATCACTTATGTTAATCAGGACTTAAAATTAGTCTCATTATCAAAGCCCTACAGCCAGAACATGTTCTCTAACATGTTGATAAAGACGCAGATCCATTATGATGTCACAAATTTGTTTGTAATATTGTGATAAATAATTTAAACATAATTGGTTTCTTCTTCAATTCACTTTATTTTATTTTATTCTTTTTACAAGGTTTATTTTATTGCTTTTTGAAAGAAAGTGAGAGAGAGAGAAAAAGGAGAAGAGTCCTGTGCAATCTCCATAGTTGCACATCATTTGTTGTGACATAGTTGCATTCCACACAGGTAGATGTGGGGTCATGTAGGGTGGGAGCCAAACTGGGGGTTTCCTGCATAGGAAGCAAGAACCTTTACCACCATCCCAGCAGTTACCAGTTGTGCTGCAGTTCGGCATATGGGTTTGCATGGGCCAGGGCCGGGATTTGATTCCTGGACCTTGAGGTTGCAAGTCAAGTGCTCATCCTGTTGGGCTATCCTGGCATCCTCATATTTTATTCTTTAGAAATGGTATTTACTCCCCAGACTGCCAGAGGTTCATGGCTTAAGTGGGGGTATAATGACCCTGCTGTCTAAGAACCCAGAGAATTAGGACCTGGAATTATAGGATGTGCTCTGACCAAGACAAAGGTGGTTCCTAAGGTGGGGTGTACACTCTGGACCAGGGGTGGCAAACCTTTTGGCGATTGAGTGCCAAAGTTTATGAAATAAGGGTATACTTGCTCGACTCGTGTGCCAACCCATCGAGTGAGATAGAGGTATTGATTATTTTTATGTCTATAAGAGCATAAACAATAATTTTTAAAATGGTATTTATAGCTCCATGTGTCACTTTGGGCATGCGTGCCATAGGTTCACCACCCCCGCTCTGGACCATGGTACAGCAGATGAGAAATCTTACAAGAGAAGAAATAAAGGGAATTGACTTTATGGAACACCTATTTCACGTCACAAACTGTACTTTACTTAAAATAATCTACTATCATCCTAATAGCAGCCTCATAAGATAAGAACAATTTTCCCCATTTTACAGATGAGGAAACTGTAACTCAGAGAAGTGTAATTAATCATACTGCTAGGAAATGAAGGAACTACTCACAACTCCAACTCAGGTCAGCTTAACTTTTTACTCTCTCACGATGGCAGTGACAAGCAGACATGGCTTTGACAGAACTGCTGGACAAATGAAGACATCAGTGCATCCACCAGAGAAAACGCCCCCTTGGGTGGTCCTCTTGGGAGTGCACCACTCAGATCCTCTATGGAAATCTACTGTGAGGAGTCCAACATCCGCACCATCAGCTCCTTTGTAGCATTTGCTCTGAGCACAGACTCTCCCTGGGCTACTCCCAGTCAATGACCAAGAATGTTGAGCCATTATTCAAGCCAGGCCATTCCTACCTGAAGCAGGTCTCCACTGAATCTGATGGACAACCTGCCTGCAGTTTAAGGCTTTCCCACTGCATTATAACCATCTTCCTTCCCTCTGTCTTTTCACAAGTGACAGACCAGCACTGGTCTGAAGGCTCCCAACCAATTTTTTCTCATTCTCCCCTTTATCCTTCACAGATATTTTCCTCTTGGAAATCTACTTCCACTTTTGTACTTACTTCTTGCAGGACCCAAATTAATGCATCTTCCAAGTATGAAAATACTGCAACCCATGTCTTCTGATGGGCAAAGAAGATTGGTTTTATTTGGACAGGTTCGTAGGCTAAGGAGGAAAATCAACCCCTCCTTCTAACCTGTCAGGTGGGGAGTACTTCATGGGAATATAAATATACATGGATGGGGCAAGGCTGTTTAGGTTTAAAACAACAGAATAAATCTATTAAATATTGGTTCCATTTGATGGAGAATATTTCTGGGAAGGGGACATAAGAGGGTATTTCTGGGGTGCTGGTAGTGTTCTATTTATTGAGCTGGGTGGCTGATTAAAAAGGTTTGCTCAGTTGATGACAATTTATTATGCTGTTCACCCATGATTCATGCAGTCTTCTATCCATCTGTTTTTTCATTAAAATGTAAAAAGAAAATGAAATAAACTGGGCATATTTACAGCAGGTGGACTGTGAGGGGCTGCTTTCCATAGGATAGAGTACCATTATTAATTAATGATGAGGTGAGGGGAATGGAGGAACTCTGCACAGCCCACTGATGAGCTCCAGGGATCTTTGATTTGAACTTGGCTGTGGCCTTAACAACGAACCTTATGGCTATTTATCACAGGGTGCTGAATTGCTACCAGAGGTCCTAGACTTATTTGATAGATATGCCCTTTCTAGCCAATCTTCAGTTAAGTAAATAAGTGACTTACTTATATCTCGATATTTCAGAGATGTCAGAAAGAGAAGAAATAAAAATACTACAATCTTAAGTATTGTCAGTGGCAGAATTCAGTGCCTGACTTTGAAAGTGTGATGTGCCGCTTGCAGAGAGAATGGATCTGCCCCAGTGGAGAAATGTGATTATATGACAAATCAATTCTCTTTCTAGAAGGAGGAACAAGGAGGCTCATAAGGAGGTCAGGCATCTCCATTACCAAAGGCAAAGCGGGGCAGCAGAGGTCTTGCAGAATCAAGTCCCGCACCCCCACCCGCTGCGCTGACACTTGCACAGGGACTTCCCAGCATCACCTGTTTGGCTGGTAACTCCTACGACAAGCCTCTGAAGTTAATGGCATCCTCACCTCCTTGAGCAAGGGTCAGCCTCTGCCTTCAGTCTCAAAGGTTCAAAAACACCTTGAGGTAAAAATTCAGGGAGCACTCTGCTAGATAGGAAAGTGCCACCCTCAGATCACAGGCGCCTGAATAATAGCTGCCTTTCTTCTGTTAATTCAGTCAGCCCTTGGCCCCCAGGGCCTTCTCCCTCTGGTGCCCCTGATTGGGGTAATTTACCTCTTACTTGCAAGCAGAGGGAGCTGGCATTTTGATACCCAGGCAAATTTCAGTAAAGATGTCCTCAGATCAATAGCAGCACATTAAGAGACAGTGAATGGAAGGGTAAAAACATAATTCTTCCACCTAGTAGAATGGTGGCCTTAAGCAAGTTTCTTAACCTGTCTGAGCCTCCATCTCCTGATTTATTAAAAAGGTTATTCATGATAATACTTACTTCAGAGAGTTATCAGAATTAAAATAGTTAATATACAGAGCACTGTAAAAAGTATAATTGATAGGTATCAGCTGTTGTCATTAGTACTGTTCATCGAATATGTTTTGCTCTCTGTCTCCCAAGTATACGGTTCCTTGTAGGATTGCCCCTGAAAAGGTAAGAAGCCATGGACCTATTTTAGCCAATGAAATGTAAGCAGAAGTACCGCATGTCATTTTCAGACAGGAGCTTTAAATGTGCAATTCGCCATATTCCTTTATTCCTGACTTAAAAAACATGGCAACATGGAGATGGTACCTCTTTCATCTGAAGCCTTGAGTGGGGAGGTCGAGATCCCAGCCCACCATTGCTAGACCCACAGTATAAACAAGAAATAAATCTCCACTGAAATTTTATGTTTATTTGCTATTTCAACATCATCTGTTCTATTCTTTATTTTTCTTAATTTTTTTTAAGTTTTATTTATTTATTTATTTATTGACAGAGAGAGACAGAGAGAGAGAGAGAGAGAGAGAGAGAGAGAGAGAGATACAGAGACAGAGACAGAGAGAGAAGTGAACTGGGGGAACTCCCCAGTTCAGCATATGTTTCCGCACCAGCTGGGGCCGGGATTCGATCCTTGGTCCCCGGCGCTGCAAAGTGAGCGCTTAACCCAATGAGCCATCCCGGCTTCCGCATCTGTTCTATTCTGACTTAACATAAAATGGTGCCTAAAAATGAGATGCTACCATAACCCAAACTGCAAGTATGTGTAATTAGCTTAGCATTCATGGTCTACAGTAAGTATTGGAGGCTGGAGAGATGGCAACCCCTGTTATGCAAGGCTGAAATATGTGGTAAAACTGTTATCTGCTATGACCTAGAATTCAGGTAATACTGTATTTTTCTGTGTATGAGATGATATTTTTGTGTATAATTGTTAGACAAAAAAAATGGGGGTTGTCTTATACATGAGAGTAACCTGTGTATTGATTTCTTAATGCTGGGTTAGAAAAGTAGGGTCATCTTATACATGAGGGCATCATATACATGGAAAAATATAGTATCTTGTAACTCTAGAGAAAGAAGTTGCAAGGCAAAGTTTGTGTGTTGCTTTTCATTGGCTTCATTTGTGCAGGTAACACAAGAAAGTGGCTCAGAAAATAAACAGCCAGTTTGCAAGCAGGAATGAATAGAAATACAGGGTTCCGAAATCCAGAGACTTGTGAGTCTGCAAGAGAAAACTTTAGAGATAAAATTGAGAAGTGCAGAAGCCTAAGCCTTGTAGCAAGACTCAAATTGTTTTGGGCTCATACCCACTGTTACTCTTTCCGAATGTCCTTGCAGCCATGCTTGCAGGCTTCCCTCCACATACGGAAGCAGAAGAAATTCTGCTCCCATGGTTGAGAGGGATCTGGATGCACACGGCCCTAGGCCCAATTGTAAAACCCAGGGATCTCCTCATTCTCTTGGCCTGTATCTGTTTCACTGCCTTATTTCACTTCCTGACTCACAATTCCCAGTCCTTGTCTTCATTCTCTTTCCAAAATTCCAGGGATTTTAACTGCCTGCCTTGCCCTACTAGCAGCGCCTTGTCCTTCCAGGAACCAGAGTCTTTCTCCTGAGCCCTAGTCTCTACGATTCTGTCTCCACCAGCTCCTGCCAGGCCCTCCAGCCTCTGAAACCTGCGCCTGTGAATATGGCCATGGTCAGGCAATCCCAAATCTGTGGCACTTGCCTGTGCATTACCAGCATGCCCCCAATTCTGCCATTTTTCTGGGTTTTCTCTAATTGTCTTATGCCAAGGACTGGCCAGTGCACAAGCTACTGTTTAGGAAGTATTGCAGTCACTGTGACGTGGTTTGTATCGGTTCAATGTTTCTTAGGAGTAGGCTGAATAGACATACCATTTAACACAGGACAGGAAACAATGGTACTGTCCCATTTCCAATGGTACGTACAGTCAACCTACAGTGCCTGAGCTAACTTCAAGGTGTCAGTAGGATGACCATATGTCCCACTGGAAATGGGACAGTACCGTTGTTTTCTGTCCTGTGTTAAACGGTATGTCTAGTCAGCCTACTCAGGAGCCCCACTTCTCTCCTTACTTTTGCTTAAACTTGGTGCCCAAAGCGAATTATCATAATCCAGATGGTATCTCACAAAGGCAAAGTACAATGGGGCCATCACTTACTTCCCCTAATGCTTGACTGCTAGTAACGCAACCTGAGATTCCACTGGCTATTTTGTCAGCTTTCCACCTTTAACAAGCCTCTCTGCCTGCTTTTCCTTGCATGGACCGCATCCCCATAAGCTCCTGCTCCTGGCCTGGTCGTCTTGTTGCGCCCACATTCTGAACCTTTCTTTTGTTCGCTTACTGCAGTCTGTTTCCAGACTTCTGCAGACTCCCCCCGCTCTGGGCCTCACAGCCTTCTCTTAAGCTCCGCTGCTAGAACCTGCTCCACTTCCAGGCCACGATCTTCACTTGTTCCTCAAATAATAGCTACTGTCAGCCAATGGAACACCATAGACCAAGTCAACGTGGCCTATGGAACTATGGTGGGATGATTCATGTAGGTGACTTTCCCACTGAGGACAGCCCAACTCAGAGGAAAGAGGTCAGACTCTTGCCACATTGTGGGCTCAGACTAAACTTGTAGTCAACAAAAATGCCCAAGTCTTTTTGACATGAAGAGCTTTCAAGACACAAATAGCCCTCATGCTATATCTGAACATTCAATTTGCTGGATCTACGGGTAATTTTAATAACTTATTTTAGCACCATTGTTTACATAATTGAGTTCATTATAATCCTTCATTAATGACACAATCAATAAATAGTAAGAGTGGTCCTCTTCTGATTTGTTTTATTATTATTTATTTATATATCTATTTTTTTCCTATTTTTTTAAACATAGTGAAGTTTCAGAAACCCAGATTGCACCCCAAAATGAGACAATTAAAGATAACCTGGGGTGCCATATGGCTCAGTGGTTGAGCACTTGCCTTGCAGCTCTGAAGTTCAAGGATCGGGTCCAAGGATCAAGTACCGGTCCTGATTCTGGCCCCAGCCTGTGCAGACCCATATGCTGAACTGGGGCAAGCTTCCCATGTGGGAGGCCCCCAGCTCGCAGGGGCATGCCTCCCATGCAGGAGGCCCCCAGCCTGGTTTCTGCCCTGCATAGCCCCCCGCCCACCTGTGGAATAAAGCTATGTTGAAAACTGATGACATACAAACTATGGAGAGTACTTTGAGCCCTCCCCCTTCTCTCTCTCTCTCTCTCTCTCTCTCTCTCTCTCTCTCTCTCTCTGTCACAACAATAAAATGAAAGCATTACAAATATATTTAAAACAATAAAATCTTCAAACAAATATATTTAAAAAATAACCTGCATCCACTTGTGTATTTTTTTAAGATTTGTTTTATTGTTTTTGACAGAGACAGAGACAGAGAAACACAGAGAGAAGGGGGAGGGCCAGAGCAGTCTCCACAATTGTACGTCATCAGTTTTTGACATAGTTTCCTTCCACACAGGTGGGCAGGGGCCGCACAGGGCGGGAACCAGGCCGAGGTTCTCCCACATGGGAAGCACACCCTCGCAAGAATAAAACTGGGGGCCTCCCATATGGGAAGCATCGCCCAGTTCAACATTTAGGTCCACATGGGCCGGGGCTGGGACTCAGTCCTCAGTCCTGGGGCTGCAAAGCAAGTGCTCAACCCCCTGACTCATCCCAGCCTCCTCACACTTGTGTATTTCTTCCTTATCCCATTGGTCTACAACTGGTGCCAGTAAAGAAAGATTGCTAAACACATTCGTGGTTAATCCAAAATGACTTTGCTTGATCGTTCCTTTTTTCTCTGATTACAAACAAATTGCCAGATGCCTTCCTGATTTGACTTTGGGCAACTTTGAACTTTTATCCTCTCCTGGGGATCCTTATTGTTGACCACTCAGGGCCATGGCCTGTAGCAACATAATATTTCAGGGCTGAGATTTACGTGACCTGTATTTAGGATTGACATCTATTCTAGTCCTCATGACTACTCACTTGATTCTTTTTATTCCTATTTCCATAAAATATTAGTTTGCAAATGCCCCATTTAGGTGCTTAGTCTTTAGAAAAATCCACAGTTTTGTTCTTTTGAAACTGCAAGTTAAAATGCACACATCTGTTTTTCTGCCTACATAAGAAATGATATCCTGATGTGTCACCTCTGACATTAACTTCGTCTGGCTTGTACACCTGCACAATTGTCAATTGTGTAACTTTAATTCACCATCAGTAGAAACCTGAGAAAAGATACCTTAACATCTGTTGGGCTTTCAGACAACTCGTTACCGGAATTCAGCACCTGGTTAGCCTGTAGAGTACCTGCTCATCTTTCTCCAGAAAGAGGGCTCCTAGGGGGCTCTGTGCTCATCTGTTCATGGGGGAATTAATACAGGCAAGTCTCATAAATGTCAAAGGAAAATGCATTCCAGATGCTTCCTTTGGTACATTTAGATGGTGACAAAATTAATTCTTAAAAGGCAATAAGGCAATATGTGAAGGATAATGCCTTAGTAAGCATTTATATATAAAGAGGTATAGAGAGTCTAAGGAAACAATAGGGAGAAGTGGAAAGGGACAAGAGAGAGGAAAAAGAGAGAATGAATGAAGACAGAGGAAAATGATGAGCTTAAACTGGTCTGAGCAAGTTGTCTACTGAAATCTACTTATGCCACTTTCTAGACTTTGTATTGCTGAGCCATTTGGTGAAGAACACCAAAAGAATATGAAACAAAATGTTTGTGGCTAACATGAAGCTTACAAGCATGTGCTGAAGAGGGGCTGTTAAACAAATGTTTGTGAATTAAACAAAGGACCATCCAAAGAGTGTAGACACCTTGAATTGGTGAGCCTACTCAGCTCAGTGCCATAAATATTAACAGGTATATACATAATAGAAAAAAATGGGTTATACGATTCCAACAATAAGTTCTCAAACTTGCTACCTTGCGCTTATGTTGGCAGCACTGTGCAAACAAGTCGCTAAAGTTTCATAACCTTGGTATATCAGCATCTCACAGCTGTGTTTGTGTTGATATGTGGCATTGTCTAGCTGAATGGCATTCATTATTGTTGTGTGTTTTTGTGTGCTGTTGTGAGAATGTCAGAGCTTGAATTAGAGCAAGAAACAAACATTACATTTCTTGTTAAACTTGGCAAGAGTGGAAATGAAATCAGGGACATGTTAGTCCAAGCTTATGGGGATAATGCCATGAAGAAAATGGCAGTGTACAAATGGAGTAAATGTTTTCTTCGAGGGCAGAGAAAGTGTCACTGATGAAGAAAGGTCAAGGAGGCCAGTTACAAGCAGAACTGACAAAAACATTGCAAAAATTTATTGAATTGTGCATCAGAATCATCAGCTGACTGTGAGAAACATAACAGACCAAGTAAACATCAAGAGAAACAGGAAAATCTGAACTAAAAATCTTTGCATGAGAAAGGTGTGTGCAAAAATGGTCCCAAAGGAGCTCACTCATGAACAAAAGCAAAGGAGAGTTGAAGTTTGCCAACACCTTTTGGAGAGGCAAGATGATGTTCTGAGCCATGTTATTACTGATGATGAAACATGGGTGTAGCAATATGACCTTGAAACAAAGCATCAAAGTGCACTATGGAAGTCAGCTCATTTTTCATGACCAAAAAAGTTCCAATGGAGTAAATCAAGAGTCAAATGATGTTAATAACTTTTTTTAATGTCAGAAGCATTGTTCATTTTGAATTTGTACCAACTGGACAATTAATCAAACAAGATGACTATCTGGGAGTGCTGAAAAGGCTGCATGAAAAAGTTAGATGAAAACGACCTGAACTTTTCACCAACAACTCATGGCTCTTGCATCACGACCATGCACCAGCTCACACAGCAGTGTCTTTGAGGGAGTTTTAGCCAGTGAACAAAGAACTGTATTGGAACACCTTCCTTACTCACCTGTTCTGGCCCCCAATGACTTGTTTGTTTTTTTTTACTTGAAGATAAAGGAAATATTGAAAGGAAGTTGTTTTGATGACATTCAGGACATCAAAGATAATATGACAACAGCTCTGATGGCCATTCCAGAAAAAGAGTTCCAAAATTGCTTTGAAGGGTGGACTAGGCATTAGTCAGTGCATAACTTCTTAAGGGGAATACTTTGAAGGTGACCGTAGAGGTATGTGGTGCCTTTTTTGGATGAGTTTGCAAACTTCATTGACAGCCCTTGTATATCACAGTACACTGCTGAAATGTAATACCAATAAAGTTTTATCATTGTTAATGAATTTTCATCATAGACAAGTGTTCTAGACAACAAAATTGTCGTATTATGTAATTGGCCTAGAGTAAGCCCATGTTTTGATCTAAAATGTCAGTATAAAGTATTTTACTGCATATTACCTTGAATATTAACAATAAAAATATTTCTCTTATTTGTGACTGCTTAACAAATATAAATAAAAAGTAAAAATTTCCTGTTTTTCTCCAAACTGTCTGTTCCCCACTTCACCTCTCACCTCTCCCCAAAAAACAAAACTAAATCATTAAGTGAATCTTATTTAACTGAATTATTCATAACTTGGTCATCCTATCACTAAATGGCAATTAATCTGCAGTTATCCTAACCTCTTTAAAATAACCAATACAAGCCCATACCAAAGTCAGAGCCTCACACCTATAGAGAGAAGTAAGGCTGCATAGAATTTTTTAAAGACTTGGAACAATTCAATGTCAAAAATGGCTTTTGAAAATTGAATGGACAAACTGATTGATCAACCAAGGATTTAAGAAATAAATGAATGTAAGGGTTTGGGATTCAGTGGAAAAGAAGTAAGAAAATTTGAATCAGGTACATCACTAACTCCATCCTTCACCAGAAATTTAAAGCACGTTTTATTTTTTAATTCACCAGAGCAGGTGGTCTTCAGATCTTTATCATTTCTGCTTCTGCAGTTAGAGAATATCCCTTGTAGCAACACACTTATGTTGACAGGAAAGCTAGCCCGTGGAGTATGGGATAAACAGATTATTCTGGTGGTATTGAAAAGTTGGTCCTTTGTTATTTAATGTGAACGCCAGGTGGTACTCAGCTAGGGAGTTGAAAATTATGCAGTAAGTACAGTTTTTAGTTTCTTGGGTATGAAATACTCACTACCATATATTTAGGGGCTCCCATGTGAGTTCAGTGTCTAGAAATAAGGCAAAATTTGTGCTAGTTGAGGCATAATCTCATTACTTTTATAAATTTTTATATTTCTTTAAAAGGCTTGCTAAATAGGTAGATTTTTTTTTTCCATCCAAGTCTTTCTTCTTATTTTCCTTCTTGTTCTAAACAGGAAAAACAATTCTGATGATTATGAATGAGAATATGTAGTCCCTGGTGAGATCAAGGCTTCTCATTTTATTTCATTCCCTTCATAAACCTTCTTCAGTAAGCCCTCCATTAAATTCTATTCCTGAAGTATTCAGTGAAACTGCATTAAAATCTCATGTGAAGTAAGTGAGAACCTGTAATACACATTTAGTATTATTTCAATATGTTGTTCTATGCCATGTCTTCCTAATCCTTCCTAATCCCTTCAATGCCTCTCTCTCTCTCTCTCTCTCTCTAAATAATCCCTTCCTTTCTTATACAACACAAGGAAATCTTCACCATACCTCATTCCATAATAAAATGCCTTTTTTAGTATTTTTAAAATAAACTGTTACTTTCAAGAAAAATTATAAATAGTACTGCATTAATTGAGACCCAGCCTCAATAATTTTTCCTATGTGAGAAGAGTATAAAAATGCCATATCTGATCCCTTATGAGCACAGATAATTTCAACTGTTATCACAGTCTTTCTTCTACCCTGAGGGTATGGGTGGGCCATTTCTAAAGCAGGTGTATTTAAAAGAGTTTGATTTAAATGGAGCCAACTTAAAATGAATTAGCAAACTAAACCCAGAGATACATTTCAATAAGAAAGAAGACTACAAATAGGGTGAGGTCCGACTGAGAATGTATGAGATGATTCAATTCAACAAAGACAGAAAATTTATTTTGCTCTGCATCTTCCAAATGTAGGCAGTAAATAGATTCATGTCATACATTGAGCAGTTGAAAGAACAGGTAGATGATTTGCCTAGACTCAGAGAAAAAATAGATACAAAAAGCCAGTGTTTGGGAACCAAAAAGAAGGGGAAAGGTGGGAAGGCGAAGGAACAAGACAGAGTTGGGAGTAAAAAGAAACAGAAGAAAGAATAGTTAGATCAGCATCTTAAATATTTGTAGAAAATACTGTATTAGAAAACAAACCAACTTAATCTCTGAGGACCCATAGAGCAGAATTAGGGGAAAAAGGAACAGTTTCAAGGAACAGACTTTTGGCTTTATATAAGAAAATATTTTCTAGTCACCAGAGCTAAAATGGAATATGTTATATAGTAATGAGTGCCCCATGGAAAAATTATCCAAGGTCAGGCTATGCCACCATCCATCTGGCTCTTCTCAAAGAGATTGCCCTGGAAACTCTGAGATTCTATGAGTTCATGATCACATCAATAGAACATACTTAGAGTAAAATCCATAACACAGAGGAGACACAGTCAATTCTCATTATTCTCAGTAGTTCTGTTCTATAAAGTCAGCATGAACATGGAGTTAGCAAATACTGCAACATTGCTTCTAGGGGAAAAGAGGTGGAGGCCAGTTTAAACATTTTGAAATCATCAACAAATAGCACAAAAATGCAGGGGGAAAAAAAAGGTGGCTCTAAATAGATGGCAAAAAGGACATTTGCCCACAGCATGAGAGTGAAACAAGACAGAGGAGCATTGCCTTGTTCAACCTCAGCTGAGAACACACATATTGGACAGCTCACACTTATCACTGCTTTGCACATGTCTGTGAATGACTGAAAGTGCTGTGAATATGGATTTGAGGATTATTGATCAATTTTATCAAGTAGGTGAATTCCCAAATATGGAATCCACAAATATTGATAATCACTTAAACCTATAGAAGGGGGTTTTGGGGTGGGGAGCAATAATGGATCAACTGGCCAGGTAAAGGGCTTTGAACAATCCAAAAGCTCTATCTCCAGTTCCACGACATCTTCTTATAGAGCAGGGCACAGTGGAGTTTGCCTTGTTGCCTGACCACAGCTGTCCATCCCTTGGTCACAGGCTAGGCAGGCAGATGCCTTTGTGGCCCAAGCCACAGGGTTAAGAGCTTCCACTGTCAGGTAACAGCCAAAACCTTCCATGACACCAAAAACGCTGGTCACAAATGGACCACTTTTGGGTGGATTTATAACCTCCTCTTAGTTCTTGCTTTGTCCCTCTTCACTTCAGAACTCCAGGGGACACTGTTATGCAGAATGTAGATAGTGTGAGCCCTGGGACTTAGAAATGTGAAGTGCTAAGGCTTCCGGCCAATGAATGACAGGTCTTTCACTTTCTGGCACTGCTTCCAGTCATCATCAGAATGCATCTCTCTCAGATTTAAGAGGATTATTTATGTTCTCAGTAACAAGGATTTTTCTATCCCACAATGGACCAAAGTATCTCATGGAAACTGGCACATTTGTGTAGCATCATCACCCACACTTCTTCATGTTCACACACATCTCCGAAATGCAAACATCATCACCATCACAACCTCTTTCATTAAAAGACAAAAATACAAATTTCACGTTTCTGAAAACAAAGATACAAAAATAAAAAGCACTCTGATTTTTTTTCTCAAATTCAAATAATGTGACATGGAAGATGAGATCTTCCTAAAAGAGCTGTGGCCTTTTCTCAGTATCTGGCAAGAGTGTGCAATTGCTTTGTTATAAGAGAACTCAGTGGTTTCTTTTGTGTGGATTTTAACACAACACTGTGTGCAAACTCATTGTTAGTTTTAATGAATTGAAAGAATGGAGGCCTTGGGAATTGAAAGAATGGGCTATGCCAGGGGTGTCAAACTGGCGGCCCGTGGGCCGAGGTAATTTTTTGTGGCCCACGATGCTCTGAAATAAAATGAAAATAGAAAAAATTGTTATGAAGAAAATAGCGCTTAGGGGAGATCAAGGCAATACTGTTCACACAATTCCCTCATTAACCCTTTAACTACTGAAGATGAGTATACACGTGGCCCAGTGCCTTTCCTGAGGGTCTGTGGGTGTGTATAAACACGCTGACTCAGTTCCAGCGACATTTGTAAATGTGATGTGGCCTGCATGAATCTTTCCTGTTGCACCAAATGGCCCGTGTTTTAATTAAGTTTGACACCCCTGGGCTATGCTAATGCAGCCCGGATGAGCTCTCCAGAGTTGGGTGAGGACTGACTGGCTTGAAGGATTAGGTGAGTGAGGAGTGGCCTCTGGGACTTAGTGCTATAGCTGAGAATGTCTCCTTCCAGCTGCCACTACATAAGGAACCACCTCTCATCTCAGAATCTCCAATGGGGTCCAAGGCTACTGAGTATTGAATGTTGGGGTCACTGTTCACGATCTTTTCTGGCCCCAAACAGGATGTCCTTTGCTCATGGACGTGGCACTCACATGGAATACAGTGGGAGCGGTTCTTCTTGGAGTCCTACAACCCAGTGGCCCCAACTTAGAGATGAATATCAGTGCCTGAAGGGATTTGGTACCCACCTGACTCTTCTTTTGTATATAGTCCTTTACACTTTGACAAAGAGGAATCACCTTATTGTTCCAAAGAATCACAGTGATTTTCCTGACCTTTACCTGTTTTTCTCTCCAGGCTCATCTTTTGCCATCCCTTATATTGAGGTTATTTGTTTGTTTTATAATTGCTTCAATGAGTTGGGTTCTTTTCAAAAGCCACAGAGCCTTCACTTATGTGCCTTCCTTCACCCAGAATATCCTTCTCCTCTCTCATGCTCTGAGTATCTCCTAATTCTTCTTCAGGAATCAACTGTGATATCACCAGCTAGCTCTTTAAGCTGAAGTCACAGAAACTGAGGCTCAACCAATTTAAAATACAACAAGAATGTACTATTCCCCAGAACAGGAAGTCTTCAAATAGAGGTGTTCTCAGGTGGTAAATTCAGCTGCTCAAAGACCCTGGTGTTTTCCATCTTTCTGCTTCACTAACCATTGCCTGTCTTCTCAGTTCCTTGGTGGCCATTGATGGCTGCTACAAGTCTAGGCAAAATATGAGGTCACAACATCCAGAGGCTCTCTCTCTCCCAGCGCATCTCTCTTTAAGAGCAAGAAAACATTTCTCGAAATCCTCCCTCAGACTTTCTCAATGCTCTGTGATCAGCAATGGGTAACAAACCCAGGCTCCAGTCAATCACCAGCAAGACATGGATTACCATGATTGGATTAGTAAAGAGCAGATCACAGGAACAGAATCGTGTTTGCTAGGAAAGAGAATGGTGCCGGGTTGGCAACCAATATTATTTTTTATAAACCAACCCACGCTGGTTTAGGTGACCACGTGCTGCCACTGTTCCCCATTATTTCCTCTCTCAGAAATCTGAGCCCCTTTGTGCTGTAATTGACTGTTCAGTTACGTGTCAACACGTTAATCCTTGAGCTTCTTAAAGTTAGACATGGTAGCTTATTCATCATTATGTCCTACAGCCTAGTACATGTGCTTGGGGCTTAAAATGAATGAATGAACAACATGTGAATGAATGTATGGATGACAACTATGGGGCGCATGAATAAACAATAAGCCCCTAATGAAGGCATTATTTTACCCATTCTACACTTAGAGAAATTCTCCTTTAGAAAGAACAAAAGACTTCTTCATGGTTACATGGTATAGAGCAGAGACAGACTTAACTTCAGAGTTTCTGGTTCCAAGTTGAATGTTGGATCCAACAGAAATGAGGGAAAATAGTCTCAGTAGCAGTGCTACAAACTTCATAAAATAATTTTATTAACAAGCACAGGATCATTTAAAATTGTGAGTACAGACACACATAGATCATCTTATAATACTCTTTTTCCACCTGACTCAAATCCTACTCTGATTTCAGCTCTTTTCATCCCAGAAACATTTATATAACAAATGGACCCCAATCTTTTGAGGATTCTGTTTTCAATCCTGACAAATTAAGGACCCTGAAGAATCAATTATTTTACTTATCTTCCAGGCTGAAGGGGAGGAAGCCCTACATTTCTAGAAATTTGGCTTTGAAACCTCTTGAAAGCATTACAAAAAGCCAAGGGAATTAGACAGTAGGATTCTTTTAAAACAGTAGGATTTAAAGGATCTTATTACCTACTTTATAATCTTACCTTAAGGCTGTAGGAAGTATTAATTGGAGCAAAGACATCGAAAAAGGAACAGCTACTGTAAGGCATTGCAATTGCTGAAGTCTGTCTTTTATCTCTGTAACTTATTACATTGTCTCACTCTCTATCCAACTCCGGAATCCCTGGTGTATTATTATTATTTTTATTCTGGATACAGCCAAGAAAGTTTAAAAAATAAAATAAAGATAAACAGCTAGGCCAAGTGAATTGATGGCACTTCAAATCCCATTTCCTGCCCTGATCAGTGATTGGTCCCTTCAAGGGAAGTGGGGTGGAGAACAGAGCAAGAAGCCTCTTCACTACAAAAGTTCACTCCAAGTATCTATAGGGGAAGCTTACATGTGGCCTGTAGCCCCAGCATCCAATTCATGATATATTGTTTCTTTACAGAAAGTGTGACATGCTTTAACATACGTTAGATTGGCTAGAAACCCCTCTAATAAAGGAAATAAGGAGGTGCTAATTGGATCCTGTGGTTTCTCACTGGCTGGGCCTTGGGGACCACTTTCATCCCACTCATACATTGTGTACTGGGATTAGAAATTACACTTGGAGACTATATAATTCTTACCAATGAATATCATCCCAAAAATTAGTAATAAAAAAAAGAAATACTTCATTTTTTTCCCTCTCATACCTTTTCATTACATTTATTGTGGTGACATTGGTTAGTAAAATTACATAGATTCCAGGTATACAATTCTATAGTACTTTGTGCCCTATTCCCTCCTCCCTCACATCCCTCCCCCCTCACATCCCTCCTTCCTTTCCCTCTGATAACCACTAAACTATTGTCTGTGCCCATGAGTTTTATTTTTCTATTGTGATTGTTCATTTATTCAGTTCTTTAGATTCCACATATAAGTGAGATCATATGGTATTTGTCCTTCTCAATCAGATTTATTTCACTTAGCATATCTTCTAGTTCCATCCATGTTGCTACAAAATGTATGATTTTATTCTTCTTTAGGACCAAGTATTACTCCATTGTGTAAATGTACCATGGTTTCTTTATCCAATTGTTTATTGATGGGCATTTAGGTTTCTCTGTGTCTTGGCTATTGTGAATAATTCTGCAATAAATATAAGAGTGCACATATTTTTCCAAATTAGTGTTTTGGATTTCTTTGGATAAATACCCAGGAGTGGAATTGCTGGTTCATAAGGTAATTGCATTTTTAATGTTTTGAGGAACTTCCATACTGTTTTCCACAGTAATCTTCCACAAAAGTGTCATAATCCCATAGAAAAAGGCAGAGGGAAAGGGAACTTCAATCATTCGAAAAGGAACAAAAAGGAAAATCAACTCTTATTTTAAGGAGGTTGATCTTGGTATAATTTCCCCTTCCAATTTGTAAAAGTAGTAGATTGCATTAGGTTAGTGTATAATCTGCCCCCCTCCCCACCCCTTTTTTCCAGGAGTGATACCACTGGAATATTTCTCAAATTGCAGTTCTGTTATTAATTATATATATATATATATATATATATATATATATATATATATATATATATACATACACATTCAGATTCCTGAATGCCACTACCATATCTATTGACTCTGAAGCTCTAGGAATGGGGTCAAATGAGAAATGTTTGAATTTCTTGAATAATTGTTATGCAGGCTAATGTGCTAAGACAATTGGCATAGTGAATGAATTCATGGGCTTTGGAGTCAGCAAGAATGAGGTTGGAAAGCTAAGGCTGCTGTCAGCTTAATCAACAAGGGAAGTCTCCTACTATGAGGAAAGAGGACACATGTAACCTTCCTTGGTGTGTATAGATAAACAAAAGTTATTTATGAAGATTGGTGACTCCAAAATGTCAGTTGCACAAAAATATTATAATTACAATCAACTCTATTTAATAAAGTGTCCATTACGCTTTTGGGTAATGCTGTGTTCAGTGTAACCAACTCGCATGATTTTCGTTTCTTTTTCAACTCCTGACATTTTATAATAAGTCTAAGTTAGGGGCTCCCTTTGATTCTCACCAGTTCGGCATATACATCTATGTGGTGGATGCCACAGAATAATAGCTGCTAGTGGAAGATGACTTGGATTCAGACATTCAACCTCTCTGATTATTTTGTCACATTTTGTCAGATTCTAAACTCAGAAACAACCCCCTCACCCGCACCCCCACCCCCCAAAAAAGGCTGAAGCTAGAAAACCTGGGACATGGACACTGGGTGCTTTGAATGACTGGGGTTCCAGAGTCTATTTTCTGAGTCTGGTTGACACTCAGCAAAGCTGAAGCCCCTACACGTAGTGGTCAATTGGGTTAAAGAATGGATTTGTGTACGGTATTTCTTAAGCTTGCCCTGATTTCAATAATAGAAAATAACTTGTGTGAGCTTAATTAGATGATGATGTTGATGATGATGATGATGAGGAGGAGGAGGAGGAGGAAGTTCAGAGAATCCAACAAAAAGCTGAACAAACCAAACCAAAGGAAAGATAGGGAGCCAAGACTGCTCCCAGGTTTTCAGTAAGAAGAATTGATCGGTCTTTGTTCTGGGACCCTGATTTTACTTGACTCTGTTCTCAGCATTCACTTTCTCAAAAGAGAAACTCTAATGCGCCCCCTTGAGTCACTTTTCCCCTAGTCCAATGTGTCGCAGATGAAAGCATAGGTATTCTTGTGGCCCAACCCCGTGAGTGAGGTGGCCTGTTCCCCAAACAGAAATCCTAGGCAACCCTATGGAAATTCCCCATGATCTAAAAACATACAATCTAGTGGAATAGACTTTAAGCTCCCGGCAGAGTGGTAGCCTGTTGAGGGCAGAATCTATGCCTGATTTGTCTTTCCAACATCTCCACGAGGGCTCAGTGGCAGGGAACACTGATTTTGGACTCAGCCTGCCTCAGTCTGAATGGCCACTCTCCCCACTTGTCACCTGACTTTGGCACGTCTCTTAGCTCTCAAGCTACTGTCTATTCACCTGTAAAACAAGGGTAGTGCTTGTACCTAATTCTCAGGTTGCTGCAAGGATGAAATGTGAATACCAGCACCACCAGGGTGAGGCTTCCACGTCTCCCAAGCACTGTTGTAAAAACTGTTGTCCACAGCCCAGTTGCAAAGGTATAAACCTCACTAACTGATAGCAACAGGATTCATTTT
Organism: Craseonycteris thonglongyai; assembly: GCA_004027555.1. Classification (NCBI taxonomy): domain Eukaryota; kingdom Metazoa; phylum Chordata; class Mammalia; order Chiroptera; family Craseonycteridae; genus Craseonycteris; species Craseonycteris thonglongyai. The sequence continues at coordinate 21,975 of PVKE010003722.1, forward strand.
CAGCCTGAACTTGTTAAGTAATGAACATATTGCCCCTTTAAATCTAAAAGAGACATTGCAAGTCTTTGAAGCCCAAAGTTTTCAAAGAAATTCCTTAGAAATGAAGTGCTCTCCATGATGAACCAATCTCAACTCCCCTCCAATAAAGCTCTGATATCTCAAACTAGTCACTATCGTGCTCTGCTTCTACTATTATAATTATTCAAATGCTTACTTGGTATTGGTTGGAGTCCTGTTCTCCCCCTTAGGGCTGGAAATAGAAAGGTCTAGAGTTTCGCGAAGGGGAAAGCCCTATGACCATGCCTGTGAAGTACCTGGAGAGGTCATCACCCAGGTCGGGCTCAGCTTCGTGGCTCATGAGGCTTAGGGCCAATTCTGGGGACATCAACATGAGTGTCTGGATTCTCCACCCCCACCCCAAGGCCAAGGCTGCTGTCGTCAGAGAAGACTGTTGGGCAGTGCTGGACAGCACTCCAAAAGGTGCCATGGCTACTCCAGGGACCCATCACCCCACCCTTGAGTTCTTGTATAGTCTAATGGGGAGACACCCCAAATATCAGATTTCTCAATGATCTTGACCAGTTGGGACCATGGAGTTTTATTTAAGTATTTTTATTTGAGAAGTGTGGCATTTCTTGCATTTCCATAATCCCTCCCCAATATGTATTAACATCATCTAATCCCTGCCTATTCCCTGGTGTGGGCCTCGTCACCTCCTTCTCAGTGGGGGCAGTTCCTTCAGCAGCCCCATTTAGTGATTGAGCAAAGCATGTGGTTGGGGAGAGGCACTGATTTAACTCTTCAGCTTTAATTTTTTTTTATTGTTTTTGACAGAGAGAGAGAGAGAGATACAGAGACAGAGAGAGAACTGAACTGGGGGCACTCCCCAGTTCAGGACATGGGTCTGCACGGGCCGGGGCTGGGATTCGATCCTGGCAAAGTGAGCGCTTAACCCACTGAGCCATCCCGGCTTCCCCTTCAGGCAGCTTTAGCCCCATGCCGCTCTGTGCTCATGATTAAAGAAAGTGGGTAGAGCCTGGTTAGCATGAGCCCGTCGCCCTGGCTTTAGCCCACAGGAAGCTAGTGCGGCCTGGGCACTGAAGAGAGGACCTAGGGCATGGAAGGTCCAGGAACAAAGAAGCCAAGAGGGGCCAGTAGCAGAAAAGACCGACAGAGAGTAAAAGGGAGGCCCAGGCAACAGTAAGAGCAACCAGCCAGGGAGCACTTGAACTCCAGCATTATAAGAACAACTCCAAAACAAGACCCTAAAAATTACATTCATAATTATTAAGTTTTATAATGCTCTAGGCGCGATGCTAAGTACTTTACATGCATGAATCTCACTTAATCCCTCAAATAATTCTGCTGGATAATATTAAGAACCCTCCCTATAGAGAAAGAAACAGAGCATATAACTTACCCAACATCACCCAAGAGATGACTCACTTCTTGAAGCAACTTGGGCAGGTCTGATCCTAACAGAGAAGAATGGAGGGCTGACTGAGGCGAGGGTGCCAGGGCCAGGGGACAGACCCCCTTGACAGTCTGTCCCCTTCCTTCTTCAAGGATGACAGAAATGGCAAACAGAGTTGAGTCCAGGTACAGTCATTAATGGTACGTATATACTCTGAAGTCACTGTAAACACCGAATTAGCAAATACTGGACCATTCTCATTGCTCCTCTAGAAAACACAGAGTTAGGAATCTGTGGACCACTGGTCACAACATTGTTATCAACCAATTAATACATAATCTTGTTTTATGTGTGTTTCTATTTAAAGACACCTTATTTAATAAGTTTTTTGATTCATTAACATTGAATTCACAGCCAACAGCACAATAACTCGTGTCTGAACAAAGCTTATCTAGCACATGTATTTTCTCCAAAAGGCACATCACAGCCTTCTTGCACTTGGGTAATCTAGTAAGCTCTTCAGCACTGTGCTTGGGGACCATCTTAAACAGTGAAATTACTCCCAACCCAAAGCACAAAAATGTGAAAAACATGGCACTAATTAGACCACACAATGAACATCTGTCAACAGTATGAGAGTTGAAACAAAGAGGGTCCCCTGGGGTTTGACCTCAGCTGGGAATGGGTACATTGGGCACCTCAAATTCCTCTCTGATCTATGCATGTCCCCAAATGACCACAAAAGAGCCACAGTATTGATCTGATAGTGACAAATAAATTTTAGCAACTAAGAAAATTCACAAAGGTAAAATTTGCAGGTAAGAAGGATCAACTGAAGCTTTCCCACAATCTGCACCTTTGAACAAGATCAACCCTGAAGCCCTTTCCCTCATCTCTAAAATGGGTCAAATGCCAGCCTTCATCCAGGGCTGCAAGGGCTATAACAGTGAGGGCACAGGGAGGCAAGCCATGAAAGCTTTGTGAAATGAGCCAGAAAGCATCCCTTCCTTCCTCCCTCCATCCAGGTACAAACATGGGTTATCTCCAATATCTATGCTGATCAGCAGCCTCCTTAAGTCTTAGGGAGTGCTCAAGGCACACAGCTTAAAAGCATCCGCCCAAGATGTTCCTGAAAGAGGATGGACCCATTTTAATTCCTCCCAACCTATTGCTAAAATAACTGCTTATGAAAATAGATTTTGTCCCTATTCTTTTTATTCCTTTCCCCTTCCAATGCCTCTTCTCTCGGCCCAGGGAGATTGGCTACTTGAAAGAAGAAAAAGAGCCAATTAATCTAGGTGAGAAAAATACCACCACACAGCAAGCCTGCCTGTGGGGAGTTCATGGAGTCAAGTGCAGGCATCAAATCTCAACACGTCACAGCACTGAAGTCATCGTCATCAGTCAGCTTTCTCCAGGTTGTTCATTCACCAAATAGACAAATATCTGCATTGTTGTAGATGAAATGAATGCAGAAGGAGCCATTTCCGAAGATAGATGACTGTTCTTCTCCTTCAGCAAAGTTTAAAAAGGTAAAAATTATCATATTATGGGCCTGGTGGTCATGGAGAGAAAATGAGGCCACTGCTCAACGGGGGAAATTGCTCTCCTTGCCTGGGAATGTCTTAGCATTAAATTAACTCGCCTATCTCCTGCCTGCTAATAGGAAAGCTTTCACCTCTCTGTTTGGCAGGGGATCTACATTTGCATTTAGATGGAGCTGTTGTAATGATGGCCCAGCACAGGGGCCTCCATCCCTTATTTACAATAGCAGCCGGGTGATAAAATGATTATCACATAAGTGGTTGTTTCACTGGTTTTGATAAGGCTGGAACCAGAATAGGAAAGGCTGTCATCTGAATTAGTCAATGAAAGGGAGAGATGGTTTCTCCATGTGATGAGAGCTGTGTGGCCTCCTTGACAGCACCAAGGCACATGATCTCCCTCCTGCCCATCAGAGCCAGGCAGCCTGGGCCACTGCGTGCTCCTAGAAAGGGCAGCTGTTTAATGGAAAGATTCTATATTACAGTTTGCAGATCTTTATTTGAGGTAGCTAGCACATGGATTGTTGCTCCCATTTTTCATATGAGGGAACTGAGACTGGGGTTGGGGTGCAATGATGCTCCGTTGACCATACCTAATCCCAACAGAATACACTGGCTACTTCCAACAACCTTATTATCATCCATTCTCCCAACATCTTCGTGAGCACCTAAAGGAAGTTACACTAAAATGGAAAGCCAGAGAGCAGAGAGTCATTCTGATTACAACTAAGTGTATGACCTTGGGTAGCTCCTTCCACATTCACATTTCTTATCAGCCTCAAAGTGTCTATCATATAAAAGTTAAGGATTTGGATAAGTGTAATGGAAAGATAAGCTCATCTCTCTTGTCTGAATGTGCCAGCCCACTCCAATATCACAGGGTGCCTATCCTGGAGACTGTCAGAACAAAATGCACAGCTGTTGCAGCTGTCAAGAAAATCAACCTACAGTGTTCCCTCGCCACTTCGCGCTTCATGTTTTGCGGCTTCAGTGCTTCGCGGGTTTTCCCAAAATATACATCAAAAAATAAAAATGAAAAAATACAACCATGTCGGCAGCCACATTGCGGAAAGGAGCGTTGTTTCATGTGGATACGCGAGAGAGAAGGATCCCTGCATGTCAAACAAAGAGATGAGTTGACTCAGAGTACGTACCACGGGCTCTCATAAAGGCGCGTGATGGGTTTCCGGGGCGACATCGACCAATGAGAAAATTCCTAGGGGCAAATCCTACTTCGCGGTTTTTCAGCTTTCACGGAAGGCTCTGGTCCCCATTAACCGCGAAAAACGAGGGATCACTGTATTCCCAGCTCTAGAACAGTGCTCTCAGACTCCAGCAGCCATCAGAATCACCTGGGGGACTTGTTAAAATGCAGTTTGCTGGGCCCCAGAGATTCTGATTCAATAGATCTGAGGTAGAGCCCAAGAACTGGCATTTCTAGCAAGTTCTTAGGTGACGCTGATGCTGCTGGTCCAGAGATGACAGGTGGCACTTGGAGAACCACTGCTCTAGCGATAAGAGAACTCATATTATTGCAGGAAGGGTCTGACCCCTTGCCTTTTGTGTCAGAATTAGAGCTTTGTCCATTCCTAATATGTTTGCCTACCTGTGATGACATCAAATGGTTTAAGCTCAGCCAATAAAGTATTTCACCATAAAGTACCCTTATTGGCTGAGAATAATGACCACACTAACTGACTAAACCAACATACAGTCTAAAGGAAGTAATCTTGACGTGCGCCAGTGGAAAAAGTCTTATTCTGCAGAAACTATAAAACTAAGTCATACACAGTGTTAGGGAAGCTGGTCAACTTCTATGCATATCAGAGTTGGACCCAAATCAACTCAATGGACCCAGAGGAGGGACAACCAAGAAGACCCACGACAGACAGAGAGGGAAAGGCCTACCTTCCCAGCAGATATCATGCTATCTCTCTAAGTCCAGAAAATGCTCCTGCATTGGTTTCTGTCTCACTGCTTGCAGGATGAACTCTCCACACATTCCAACCTGAGAGGATTTATCAGAAAGAAAAACCCACATCTCTGTGGTTGGGCACCAGGAACTCCCAACAAGTTGGGATGAGACAGTCTCCAAGGCTTCCTACAGGAATGAAATTCCCTTTTACTGAGCATTTCAGTGTTTAAGGAGAGTTATTGCCCCAAAGGCAATGCCTCATCATATTATGGATGACAAAATTATCCTCAATTAAAAAACAAAAACAAAAAACAGTTGTTTAATAAACACAGGAAGACCCATATGCTGTAGGCAGACCATGTTCTAGCCATGGACCCTGTGAAAACAAGACAAGAGGAATGAGGTGGATAGCGGTGGTATGAGCTCTCTCAGAGGCTTGCTTCTCCCAGTGTGGGGCAGACACTTATCTGAACAATAAAGTAGGGAAAGCTCTCTATCACCCACACTAAAAAAAGAGAAAAGAACCCAGAATGTCCCAGACAGGTTCTCCTAATCTATATTCTTTGGTCTCAGACTGGTGTGCATCCATCCTGTACACACATCCCTAAAGGTCCTTGGCCACTCCATAGCGCGTGCGCGCGTGCGCGCGCGCACACACACACACACACACACACACACACACACACACACACACATCCCACATGGGATCCCTGTACTTGCTCTTCATCTCCCCATAGTGCTACTCCCTTGGCCAAGTTCAAGGAGTCAATGTGAGCAAGAACTGATGAAAAGGGAGAAGGAAGAGGAATGACAAGTCGCGACTGAGTGTCCTTATAGGCTAGACATAACTTATGTACTTTTTGTAGTCTTTCTACTAGATTTGTCCTGTGCCAATTTAGTTAAGATAGCATTTGTGACCCAGAATGCCCTTCACTACACAGTTCTGGGTCAGTGTGAACCACAGCAGACTTTTCACATGGGCTATGGAAGGTAGACCTAACAGCAGCCATATTCCCTATTGGCTTGGAAGGTGAGTGCTGGACCCCAGACACTGTTTCAGCTCAAGTGTATCGCTGCTCATCATGGGGACACCTGATTAGCATGGTAAGGCAGTTTACAGGTCACACAGCTAGTAAGTGGTAAAGTTAGAATCCCAACCCTCGGGGTCTAGTCCAAATTCATTTTGGGCGGTGGTGGAGGGATTGAGGGAGCCCTGGAAACGCACCATTTTTAACCTGAAAAGACATGTTTTCTCTGTGTTCTTCTGAATAGACATATAGATAACATTTAATAGAGCTTCAACTCCTTGTGTATACACAGATCCTTTGGTTGCTGATCCTTTGGGGGAGATTTGGGCCCTCCTTAAAGCAGCTTGCAGGGCCAGCACTCGTAACCCGGGGCCGGCCGAGGTGCTTGGGCAAGTAAAGGAGGCCGCATGCCTTTGTCCGGTGCTGATGGTGGGAGGGTTAAAAGTTGCCACCTGCTACTGCTGTTTTACCTCTAGCCCCCTTGGGAGGGGTTGGGGGGTAGTAATGACCCCTGAGAGAAGAAGGGGAAGGCCAGACAGAATGTGGAGAGAAAATGCAGGTGGAAAAAAAAAGAAAAAAAAAAAACGGAAGGCTTTTTCTTTCATGTTTCAAGTACCAAATTATGCTTGACATTTGAATTTTCCCCCAGGCTCTCTTCCATAAAATCATGCCAAATTACCCTGAAAGGGCTAGAGCTTCCCAGAGAGACTTTTGACTGTAATCACACAGGTTTCCTCTGTTGTTCCACACACTCTGGAGGAGAAAGGGGTGGAAGGGCAGGTGAAGGAGAGCGGGCTGAGTGCTTCTGATTCACTATGAAACTGGGCGTGGAAACAGCTCTTTAAAATGCAGACATCCCAACAAACCAGGAGGACTGGAGAAGGCCCAAGCATTCTAACGTAGGGGGACATACAGTAATAATACTCACAAAGGCTAACACTTCTGGAAGATGGGTACAAGGTGGGCACTGTGTGGGACCCACCTTGAATTTCATGACAACCAGACACTGTCATGATTCAGTTTACAGATACAAAAGCTGAGACTGGAAAAGGGAAGCTAACCTACCCTGGTCTTTTAGATGCCAAAGCCTCAGCTACAGGCACTACTGTACTACCTGAATGATCAGGCCTAACGCCAATGCAACAGGAAGAGGAAAGGTGCAACACAGTGACAAAATAGCATTTGATATCAACATCTCGGTGGATATCATTGTTTGAACCAATCAAAACACCCGCTGCAGGGGCCTCATCTGGACTAGCTACTACTATTCACTGACTAATCAGAAAATACTAACTCTACCACATCATTCTCCTGCTGGACATGCCAACGTTGGTGCTGGATGGGAACGGACACCAATTTGGAAAATATTGACTACAGAGGTCACGACTGATCTGAGAGACACAAACAAACTCTTTTCTTAAATATTGTTACATATAGCAGGAGCATAGCTTCAAGGTCATTTGATAAGTGGCTGGGTTTTGCCTTTCCCCAGATCTTTTCCCTATCAAAAGGACCCTGCAGACTCCATCTTGTCCTGTGTTTAATTGCACACTGATAATGACTATATATCTCAGACACACGCGACCTACACTGTAATATTTTTGACTGCAAAAAATATTGCAGTTCAGAACAGTAGAAGCTGTAGGTGGCTTTGGACCTTCAAAAGAAGCCCCATCATAACAGGTTCTTTTGGATCTAGCCTCAGAAGCTGGGCGTGTTTTCCTGGGGGCCCCTTGCTGACTTTACTCTCCTAGTTGTCCACAGATTGTGGTTTGCATGCTTTGTGTGTATGTGTATTTTATTTATTTATTTACTTACTTACTTATTTATTGTTAAATTTATTTGGATGACATTGGTTGGTAAAAATTACGTGGGTTCCAGGCATACAGCTCTACAATACATCATCTATGCATTGCATTATGTGCTCTCCACCCAGAGTCAGTTCTCCTTCCATTACCATATATTTGATGGCCCCTCCCCACTCCCACACCCCGCTCCCCCCTTATTCTCAGGTAAACACTAAACTATTGACTGTGTCCATGAGTGTTTCTTTGCTGCTTTCAGTTTTAGACAGCTTGCGTTCTTGTTCCCACCACACTTTGTTCTTTGCTCTCTCCAAGCACTGCATTTTACCTCCCTGTGCACTGACACCAGCTTAATTAAAGTCACCATCAGTCTCTCATCTGGATTATTGCTAACACCCCCTAATGGCTTTCTGTGCCGACTCGTGACCCTTCTCATTTCCGCCAGAGTGATCTTTCTAGAAGCAAATCTGATCTTGCCAGCTGTCTGTTTCCAACCCTCCCACGTCTTTCCACCTCCGCAGGGATCAAGTCCAGTGGCTCGCGTGTACACACAGGCTTCAGTGCTGCTCGCCCGGGGCCCATCTCTCTCCAAGCCCTGCTCCTTCCTCTGTGCTCCGTCCACTGTGAGCATGTGATTCCCTTCACTTCCAGATCTTTCTGCAGCACCTTCATATCCTCAGGCAGCTAAAGCTGTGGTGTGGGAGGAAATGTGATCTAGGCAAACCCCTGCTCATTCTCCAGTTCTCACGCAAACGCCAAGTGGAGGCACAAGCCCAGCATATCCATTCGAGCAACAAACAACGGAAACAACTGCCTTTCCCTCATTTCTACGCCAACTTGGCGGTTCCATGGGACTCACTTGTGACTGAGTGGGCATTTCAGCCACGTGTGACTATTGACCAGGCACCACATGGAACCAGCCAGCCATCCACAGGTAAAGTTCACTCCCAGGAAAGGCTTCTCTAATAGCATGCAAACCACAGTGAACATCATGGAAAAAGTCAAAGGTCCCAAATTGTGCCACCCCAGAGAAGTGATCTTGAAAAGATAGGAAGCCTCTTGTCCCATTTTTACCTACAGACTTAGCTCAGCTTCAGTGTGGAAACAACCCTGATGTGACAGAGAGAGAATCAGGTACCTGTTCCTCTAGCAGGTGGACGCTGGCGTACTGCTCTCCTACTGTAGGCTCACACCATGCCCGGGTGTTTTCATTCAATCTACATGGCATGTAGCTTTCTATTCCTGCCTAGGAGCCGCAGACCGATTGGTGAAGCCTGCACATCCTGCTTATCTGGAAGTTGCTTTCACAGAGGACCAGGTCCCCAGCTATTTCCTGGCTTCTAGGTCCAGTGAACTATAAGCACAGATGTTCCTGGACTGTAATTACTTGTCTTCCTGCCTTGGGCTCAGTGCTGATGCAAATCAATCCTCCATTGCCACTGCTCACCTCAAACACCAGAATTTGAACTTCCCCTTGTACTTCTTTGGGGCAAGTCCTATATCTGGACCAGTTCACCTACCTGGGCTCACTTATTCCTGGTTTCATCTCCTGCCTGGTGATTCAAAGTATTTCTTTTTGATTACATTGCCTCCCTCTTGGCAGAACACACTGAGGCAATTTACAAATGCTTAGTGACATCATTTGACTTGGTGCTTTACACACAGTAAGTTCTCAATGAATATTTGGGTGGAAACATGAACAGTTTTAATTCATAGTGATGAATTGTGACTATGCACTGGAGATTATCACAACTCTCCCATGTCTAAAGTATGGTGGAAAAAGTATAAATCGAGGTGACATAGGTTGGCTTCCCCAAAAAGCAGGTTCTGAAACAGAGAGGAAGGCTATTAGGTAGCGCTCTTGGAATCAGTCACAGTGAACAGGAAGGGAAGGAAGTGGGATTGGGCAGAGAGAGAAGCTGAGCTACTATGCAATTGGAAAGGACTCAGCAAACCTCTTGGAAAACTCCAAAGCTGGGCTGGCACCTCGGAGCTGTCCAGCGTTGAAGGCAAGCGATTGAGACTTTAACCCTAGCATCAGCCAATTTTTGAGTGCAGGGTGCCCCAGAAAGGACATGTGACCTTGGGTAAGGTGGCTTTCTTTGGCCAAAACACTTTCTAAACAGAACTGAAAGTTATGGGCTCTCTGCTCTCAGTACTTTGACTGGCAGGGGAACAAATCTTCCATTTCTTAAGGGAAACCTGAGTGGTATGCTCCACCATCCAGGATAGAGGTAGATACCCCCACCCCCACCCCCAGAACGGCCAACTCAGCCAAGGTGAATGACAGCTGTTCCGGCTTTACCACTCTCATATCCAAAATGGCTATCACTATTACTCCCTTCTTATTGCTTCTTTCCCGATGTCTCTGGTTCATCATTTTAAAAGCCATAGTCTCATCGCCTGTTTAATTGAGTGCTTATGTAAAACCAAACAAGACAACACTACTTTTCCCCTTCTGAGATTAGTGGACAGCAGGTTAGTGGCTACCGAAGAAGCACATGGGGTGTCAGGACACAGGATAGCAGAGGGTGGTGTGATGGAAACCAGGACAACACAAGATCAGACCAGAGGAGCAGGCCTGGGGCCTCAGGTGGCAGCACGGGGTGGGGCAGCCAGGATTCGAAGAGGGCAGATCAACAGATGATAGCAAGAGCTGGAAAGGGAGGAAGCGGACAGAGCAGATCATTCTTGAGTCGAATTTAGGACAGTAGGCAAGATAGTGGCTATGGGATCACAGAGCCATCCAGTGGGTGCCTGACTCAGTTCTGGCTTAGGGCCCATTCCGTCTCTTTCTAAACCCCATCCTCAAGGGCCCCATCGAAAAAGGTGAAAGCGAATGATGTTTTCTAAATCTGTAAGAATTTCCTAGGAACGAAATGGCAAGTCAGAAATCCGTGAGGATCATTAGGCACAATAGACGGGCGAATAGGGCAGGAGCCCAGACAGCCATCAACGAGGAGGGGGAGAGGCCACTCCTGGGAAGCGAGAAGCAGCCCACTCAGCGGCTTCTTCTGCAGCTCATCCTCAGGCGGCAGGCCGCTCTGGCTCCTGCTCTCCATCTGTGTGCGTCCAGACACCTCGTTCTCGTCACTGGAGGCCCCACGTGGCCAGCTCGTAGTGCAGAGGAGGCCTGCGATGCTGACCCCGGTGAAACACATTCAGATGCTCAGGACAAGGGTGGTTGAGGCTCAAGAAAACACGGCACGTTTTCCCTTGTACTTTTGCGTATGATGAAATACGTGTACTTTGAGTTAATACGTTCGAGATGGTTTTCCTCTGGCCCTTCATTGAAAAAAGAAAAATGGCAGCCACGGAGGTGCGTCACTCAGCTTCTGTCAAGAACTCGCCCTTCCGCTGCCAGGAGCATGGTTGGATGACAGCCTCCAGCTGCACTATTTGGGTTGTAAGTGCAGTCTCCCCAAAGAGGCCCAATCAGCTGGGTTAGAGGGGCCACTAGGGTCTGGCCAGGCCTGCCCCCACACAGCCCTTCCCTGGGAGTAATCTGCACTGGAGCGCCCCAGTCAGCTGGGTAAGCCTTTGGAGGGGCTGCACCACTGTCATGAGCTCTTCCTACCCTGTCCCCTCCTCCCCACCTCCTCTCCTTTGCACCAGGCCCGGCTAATGGTCTGACAGCTTCCCCTGCCTGCACCCCGATGGTCTGGAGGCCTCACTAGCTCTTCTGATTTATCCCACACAAGGAAGCTCCTCCACTTCTATCTCTCTCTTAACATCTGTTTCCTAGAGGCCTTGCACCAATACAGTATCATTCTACAGATTAGGCTACCAAGATCCAGAGAGCTAAATAACATCCCTTAGGTTGCCACACTGTGAGACAAAACAGAATCTACAACTCACAAAACCGATAAAATGCTCTAAAGCACAACAGTTCCATTCCTGTTAGTGAAGGAATTGTCTAAGATTTCAGACAAGAATGGTAGATGCTGGACCTGCTATAGTGTGGGCTGGGCAGACAAGATGACCAGAACGATGCAGGTCAGTGCCAGAAATGAGCAAGCAAGCAGAAGGTCCAGTCTGTCACCCTGGGATGAGAGACTCAACACAGGTATTAGAAAATCAATAGGACTCACCAAGAACCATGAAGGGAAAGTTTTGAAAATTGGAATCCTGAATGACAACCTACAAATGAGGGATAGGAAACAGACACCAGGACAGTTGGGCTGGCCATGGGCATGCTCCTTAGAGGTCTGTGGCCCAGGGTCTTCCTCACCTCTTCCTGCCTATGCTAGCTCTCTCTCCTTTCTGACATCAGAAAAGCAAACGGAACAGATGGGACGGGAGAAAAGCCAGTTTCCTTCTGTGTCCTAGTTCCTCCCAGTGACAGCAGCAGGGTTGAAGCGCACAGTGTGAATTACAATTGCTGAGCAGTCATTCCTTGGTCATTCTCCAAGGTGGTGGGACTTTCAGAGGGCTATATCGCTTATAGGCTCATGTACCATGCAGTCAGAAAACAGAGGCTGGCATTTGACAAGAGCATCTCCTACTGTATCTTCAATGTTTCCCAACATTTCAGAGTTTGGGGTGTCTTTTTCACCATCAAAAAAATCCGGAGAGGAGGATGGTGGGATGGCTTAGGGGGTTAAGCACTCTCTTTATAGCCCTAGGGTCTGAGGATCAAATCCTGGTCTCAGCTTGTGCAGACCCGTATGCTGAACTGGGACGTGGCCCCCAGTTCAATTCTTGCTGGGGCAAGCTTTCCATGTGGGAGGCCCCCGGTTTGGCCCCCAGCCAGTTCCTGCCCTATGTGACCCACCGCCCACCTGTGTAGAATGAAACCATGTCAAAAATTGATGACACACGACTATGGAGACTGCTCTGGACCCTTCTTTCTGTCTTTCTTTATCTCTGTTTTGCTCTGTTAAAAACATTAAAAATAAATCTTCAAAAAAAATCCAAAGAGCATTCTTATTCAAAGTAGCATTCATTATATTTTTTCATCCATTGTTTGAAGAAATAGCAACTGTACCAAAGGATACTATGAATGAGGCAATTTTTTTAAGACAAAAATTTCATTTTATTAATCTCAGTATTTACAATAATTAGAAAATTGGTAATACATAGATGTATAAGATGTCTTACCTATATGGTCATAAACTAAGTTATTCTGAATACAATCTTCACACATGTGGTGTTACACCTGGTGTTGACAGCAATATTGATGATCTCCATTTTAAAGAAGGAAAAAATGAGGCCCAGAGAGGTCTAAATTTTTTTTTATTATTGTTTTGACAGAGAGAGAGAGAGATACAGAGACAGAGAGAGAACTGAATTGGGGGAACTCCCCAGTTCAGCATATGGGTCCGGGATTCGATCCTCGGTCCCCGGTGCTGCAAAGTGAGCGCTTAACTCACTGAGCCAGCTCGGCTTCCCCCCAGAGAGGTCTAATGAACTGATAAAAGACACTTGGTAGAACTTCAGTGATATCCAACAAGCTCAAAGTTCTTTCCACTCCACAAGAACAGCACTTAGTGTGATGTGTCTGACTCCTTGCTGGTCTCAAGTGAAAAGAAAATGGAACTTCAACTGCCTTAAATGATGATGTCTAAATTTTAAACAGAAAATGGTCAATTTTCTAAAAAGAAAGTATTCTGAAGTCTCCTGATCAGCCTCTCCCACTACCCAGGCGGTATTGGTCACTGTCACTGGCCTGGCTGTCCTCCTTCTGTCTTGGCCTCAGATTCTGTCTTCATGCCACAGTGTGAGCATCCTGAGTTTAGAAGCAGAGGCCTGTTCCCTCCACACCTGTAGTGTCTAGCACAGAGCAGGAGTTCAATGAATGCTTCTTGACTGTGGAATAAATGAATCTGAAAGGCCTGGTCACGATAGAGTTTCCATGGAATGGAACAACTATGCCGAAGAGGTCCAGAACACCAGTTAAAGAGCAGAGGTCCCTGTACTTTACTCAGACAGAAACCAGGGACCAGAGGACAGAACCCAGACACCAGATCTGTCAGTCAATGGCAGTAGATCAGTGACTGTAAGACGATGCGAACCTCATCTCATGATGGCCAAAAACGCAGTGGCTGTTATTCTGAATATAAAGCAGCATCAATTTTTAAACAATGATTTTCAGACCCATTACAATACTGAGCTATGCCTACCAAATGCCAACCAATAAATTACAAAATGGGGTTGGGGGGGGCAGAGTCAGACAAATGGGTGTTTGAGTACCATAGAGAAAAAATAATTATAGCCAGCCATACCCGTCTGTGTACAAAAACACAACAAACCATTCTGCGCTTTCATTCTGAGCAGAGTGCTGATTAAGTGCCAGGTTCACAAACTCTTCCACCTCTGTTTCTAAACTCAAAGGTCTGACATTTCAAAACATACATGTTGTGGGTTTGCTTGTCGTGCCCAGGTGTGTTTGTAATGCAGCAATGCCCGACACGCCAGCAGGTCCCCACAGAAGGGAAACACTGGAAGGTGTCTTTCTGGCTGAAGATTCCACATTCACTTGCTGACCTTCACATCCACCCTCTTCTGGAAAGAACGTTTGAGGGAGGTGATGCCCCTGCCCAACTCATTCTGCTTTCATTGGCCTCTTGTCCCCGGGAGCAGGGTGCTGGGAAGGGACCCTGGGCCCAGCACGACAGAGGCTAATGCTCTCTCATGGCAAGCTGTCATGAGAGAGGTGTTCTCTTGCCTGATGCCACACAAAGCGATCTTCCTGGGGATTACAATGAAAAAAAAAAAAAATGCAATCCAATGTGGAACTTCTTCCCTCTGGCTGTTCAGCTTCTATGCATACTCTCTAAGAGATACACAGACTCAAGTGACTGTGACTTTATAGAAGCACGACAGCTAGTTACATTGATAATAAATATAGCTGACATTTAGTGAGCACTTACCAACCGCTGAATTCCTCCCATGCTCTTGCAGCTGCAGCCAGGACAAAAACCAGGGCCCGTACCAGGGGGGACAATAGCGGTTCCTGAATGGGGGCTGTAGATGCTGACATGTGGGAACAAGGCAATGAAGCCTCTTAGATGTGGGCAGCAGCAGAAGTTGCTACCTTTCTGCTTTTTCCATTCAACCCTCCAGCCACACTCACAGCAACTCAGACCAACAGCGATCTTTCCAACAGTGAGCTTTGTTTGCTCTGTTTGCTCTTCACTACCTTGATGACTCTTGGGGCCCCACCCAGCCTGGGGAGACCCCTGTCATTTGGGAGCCCCTCCTCTATTTCCCTAGGCTGCCTCAATTTGTTCTTTCCCCTTGCTTCCAAAGCTCTCAGAGAGGCAGAACACAGTTACGATGAGGTATGTTGTCATGCAACTCCTTGAAGATAAGGGCTATGAATAAGTCAACTTTGCCCTTGATGTGTGTTGCTTTGCACAGAATTGGTGCTCAGTAAATATTAGTTGACAGTCTAGATGAACTAATGGTCAATGCCATATTAAATAATTCATTTGTTCACACTCCTCTTCTTCAGGGTATGAAGAGATGTAAGTCAACAACTGCTTAATATTTAAAATTGTTCCTTGATATTCTTTTGATTTACCTTTACTACCATTCTAGTCTCAGGCTATTCATTCATATAAACTTTTTCGAAAACTCAGAATTCAGGGAAGCCTGGTTGGCTCAGCAGGTTATGCATTTGCTTTGCAGCCCCAGGAACTGAGGACAAAATCCTGGCCCGGGCCCATGCAGACCCACATGCTGAACTGGGGTGTGCTTCCCATGTGGGAGGCTCCCAGCCCAGTTCCCGCCCTGTGCGGCCCCGGCCTACCTGTGTGGAATGAGACCATGTCGAAAATGGATAACATGTAACTATAGAGACTGCTCTGGGCCCTCCCCTCTCTTTGTCTCTGTCAAAAATCTTTTTTTAAAAAAAGGAAAGAAAACTCAGAATTCATTGAATTGAAATAGGTTAACAGCAAATAACCAGCTAATGGCTATGAACAGTCATTTAGAAAATAATCCATTGTTGAGCTGGTTTCAGTTGAGGCTTTGTTGGTTTCCTTGTTGTTTGGGGAAGTAGTCTGTACACAGTCATGGCCTTTCTGATTACTCCCAAATGTAATTACATTTCCAACAGAAAATTCTTCCCTAGAAGTCAGCCCCAGTCTGAGCAGCTGGACCATGAAGTTCACGGTCCACTGAGGGAGAAAGCCAAAGAGTAGTTCCCATTCATTCCAGTGGTGACTCCAAAGTGGAGCATGTTTCAAAATGTTAATATTAATAGTAATTGGGATTAAAGATGAGTTTTTCTTGTATTGTTCTAAGTTTTCTCCTTAGCATAAAGATTGTGCTATTTTGACTATCGATTTGAATACAGATTATACTATAGATATAGATAAATTTGATTATAGACTATACTAAAGATTATACTGTTTTTTAATTACCAAAATTATTGGTGAAATTAAGAAAAATTAAATTTCAAAACATAATTTTTTATTTTTGAGAAGCAAGATCCAACATTTTTTAAGAAGGAAAGCCAAACCAGAATAGGAATGAAAACGAGTATGGGACTGAATCCAAATCAAACGTGCATGCCTCCGAGACCACACACGGGCTCTACATGGGCCACACATGTGGCTCTAAGGTTGTCAGCAGCCAATGTGAAGAAGGGGGTGCCCGAGTGATTCCACAGCTCTGACCTCAGAGAGGAATAGACCAATTACTCATGAGAAGGTCCATTTCTTGGCTCCGGGCCCATATGGAAACTTCACTTGGAGGTCTCATGAGAAGATTGATTCTCCTAGTGGCAAATTGGGTTTCTCTGATGGCCTGAGCTGATCAGCCAGGTCTTTCAGACATCTCACCCCCACCCCTTGGGTTTGCCAAGTCAGAAACATATATCCACCCCAAGACAGGGGTGTCCCAGGGCCGTGTTCTCCATCATCTGTACCCCACCCTGTTCTCCCATAGTCCTTGGGCTGACAATTGGTCATCCTCTAATATCTCTCCTGCCTGGTCCTTTCACTTCCAACCAACACTTAGAAACTTTTTCATCAACTTGGCTCGTGAGACTCAGTCGAGCCTTTTCCCTTCATGGCGATGCCTTTGCAAACTGGTCATGCAGGCTTCAAAGTCCCTGTGCCTGCATATGGCCAGGGCCCACTTCTGCTGCCTCCTACTCTTGCTGCCAGCCCTACCCTTAGGTGAAACCAGAGGGAGCAGACAGCAGCTGCCCGGAGGGATGGGACAGCCATTCAGAGCAGTGCTCCTCAAATCGGATGCCTCACCAGCACCAGTCCACAAATCACTTTGTGGGTGAATGGCCCAGCAAGATAGAAGGGCAGCAGGTGACAGCAAGCTTGTTGGAGCGCTTGCTGCATTGCCAGGAGGGTGAGGTGTGAGAGCACTGGGCTGCAGGGTAGAGATTAGCTTTCGGGTGTGACTGACTCAGATGTGTCACCTGAGAGTGGAGCTGTCTATGAGTCACGTGCAGGAGGACCACTTACCATTGCCTGCTGAACTGGCAATCTATACAAAGCTCCTTCCCCAAGTTGATTTGGAGAAAACTACCTACGGCCCTGCAACCAGACAGTTTTTGCAGAGGCGTAATGGCACCATAGGGAATTGAGTTCTTACTACTTCCCAGGCACCATGTTAGACAAATTACATATGTTGACTTGTGTAATCACACCCACCCCAGGAGGTAAGTACTATCTTAATCCCCATTTCCTGATTAACATGAAGGAGTCCCAGGGTAGTTCCTTAGATTATTCTAGGCCTTCCAGATGGCACAGTGAATCAGGAATTCAAACCTAAATCTGTTTGAATCTGAAACCCATGCATTTACTCTTGTCCTTCAGAGTAGTAGCACAATGTCTGCTGAATTTCTGGCCTTAGCGAGAAACCTCAGGCCATTTCCCTCTCCCTAATGAGGAGAAGGTAAGGGGTAGCTATCCACCTCGCCTTCACTACCTTAGCTCTTTACAGTCAGAGCTTGTTATTCCAGAGTTAAAAACAATTGTTCCCATGGCAACACCGTTGCTGCCTCACTTAGCAAACATGGTTAGCTTTCATAATTTTAACAAAGTTGGTTCAAATACAGAATTGCTTTTTGAAAGAGTTTTCAGAAGCAAAACAAAATTGACCAGTTGACCAGAATTTAATTTTTTCTACATAAGAAAAATCATAGAAAATTTTAGAAATCTCCAGAAAGCAGTTCCGTCAACCCGAACTTTGGGTGAAGAGGGAAACACCCAGCTTTGCAGTCTAGGGTACTATTTTAAAGCGAAAAAACAATTTGTGAACTTTTAAATGTGAATTTCTCCTGGGATTGATAAAAGGTTCACAAATTAAGAGTAAGCTTTATAGATTGTATTAAATCTCTCTATCGCTGTTGTGACAAATTATCAACAACTTAGTGGCTTAAAAACAACACAAGTTTTATATCTTACAAGTCTGTAGATCAGAAGTCTCACATGAAACTTACCAGGCTAGGATCAAGGTGCTGGCAGGGTGCACTGCTTTCTAACAGCTCTAGGGGAAAACCCCTCTTCTTGCTTTCTAAGCTTCTAGAAGCTGCCTGCTTTCTTTGCCTCATGGCTCCTTTCTCCTTCAAAGCCAGCTACGTTGAGGTAAGTTCTTCTCCTGTTGCCATCTCTTTGAAATCTTTTCCAATTCCTTCTTCCACATTTTGGGGGCATTTAAAAGTACATTTATTAAAGTTTAGGATAGCTGTTTTATACACAGTTTGATATATCATGGCTACAAATAACCACCACTCACATTATGTCACTGAGCTGCTAAGACGACCGCCTCCTTGACCAGCTTAGCACTGTGGCCCTGGCTGGGCTCTTACGACAGACAGGCTGCCTGCCCTCAGGGACTCACTGACTGTCCTGCCCCTCCCAAAACTAGGGCATTACTAATCCTAAGAAGGAAACTCAGAGCTTTTGCTGTGGTACTTCTAACTTACTTCACTGAAGTTCTAAAGGCTAAGGGACATTTGTGAATTTCCAATGTACAAATAAAATGTAAAGTACTTGTCCAGATAAATTGTACCATGAAATCAAAGGTTTTATTTGCAACTTATGCAACTTCATGAAAAAAAAAGACTATTCAGAATCTGATGCCAATAGGACAAGTAAACATTTTGTTGCATGCAAAATACTGGTAATACACCTTTCTTAAAATAATTTAAACATATATGATAATCGTATGAACTAAGCTTGATAAAATGTTTCTTAAGATGACAGTTTGTAAAGAGAAAAGTTCACGTAATTTAAACACATTTTAGTAAGCCCCACTCCAGGCTCCCCAGTGCAGGGTTTCAGGGCAGGGGACAGGAGTCCCACAACTTCCGGCTGTGAAACACCGCAGAGGTTGTGGCCGAGACTGAGGGTGGCGAGTCCTCGGCGCTCCTTCCTCTAAGGGCCTGCATAAGGACTTCTTGCCGACAGGCTCACTCGCTCCCAGCTCCAGTGTTGGGGCAGCAGCTTGAAAGGCACCAGGGACACACTGGGGGGGAACTGAGTTGTTTGGCTTCAGGGTGAGGACTAGGGGGACAGCTTACTCCCAGACTAAAGTGCTGGCAGATACCCTTGTGTTTTTGTTGAGCCCCTCCCTCCTGGCATGCAGATGCAGGTGGCCACCAGGGTGCATAATCTAGGCAGACAATGTTTGTCCACTCTGCCCTGATGATTCCCTAGACCTTGCCCCACCCAATGTTCAGCCTCACCCAAGCCACTTCCAGTGGCTTTTCCATACAAATGACCTGTTTTAGCTCATGCTGCCAACTTCCCCTAAATCTCTCCCAGGTTCACAGAACTTAAATGAGCAGCATCTGGTGATGGTATGTCTCATACCTCTTGAGGAACAGTTCTAAGCCTGGCACTAGCAGCAGGCAAACTTGGTTTATGCTACTAAGGCACTGAATTTAAATATCCCTTGAGATATAAATTATCTAATTTTTATATCTTTAATATTCAGATGTTCAGTTGTTTTCTTAAGAATTTGTTTCTAAGATTTATTTATTTATTTAATATATATATATATATATATATTTTTTTTTTTGACACAGAGAGAGAGAGAGATACAGTTTGACAGAGAGTGAGAGACAAAAAGACAGAGAGAACGGGGAGGGCCCAGAGCAGTCTCCACAGCTGTATATCATCAGTTTTCAACATAGTTTCATTCCACACAGGTGTACGTGGGGCCATGTAAAGTGGAAACCAAACTAGATTGGGGCCTCCCACATGGGAAGCATGCCCCAGTTCAACACACGGGTCCGCACGGACTGGAGCAGGACTCGATCCTCTGACCCTGAGTCAGCAAGGCGAGCATTCAACCGCTGAGCCATCCCGGCATCCCCTAGAAATATTTTTAATAAGATGATTCAACCTTATTATTATTTTTTCCTTGGAAGCCAGAGTTTTAAGCAACAAGTATGTAAAACATCCTAATGAAAATGCTATGATAACACCCAGGTTTGAAAGTACTTATCACTAGAAAAAGAATTTATATACCTGGATTTTTTATTCTTAAGCATACTTTATTGTCTCACAATAATACATCAACCACAGTAAGGAATATTGAAGGATGAAAGTCCACCATGTTATATAAAGTTTAATACAAAAACTTAGAATTATGTTACCAATTAGATAATCATATCAAAACTAAAAAGTTCTATGAGACTATTGAGAGGTTAGTTTCTGGTATAAATATATTTTAAAACACTTCCCAATATTTTACCTTTCATAGGCACCAGAAGGAAAAAAAAAAGTGCATCTTGGAATATAAATGCAATCAGCCATAATATGAATGAGTTCTGCATTTTCAATGGCACTGACGTGGCTGTGTGGCACAGTGCTGTGCAGAGTGACAATAAATGGGCAGCAGGAGAAACAATTTAAATTCATCACAAACTAGCAACTTACAGCCTTCTAATAACAGTGCGTGTATAAGTGCTATCATCCACTCTGGTTATGTATTGACCTTAAACATAAAAGTATTTTTCCATAAATGGCCTGAACTGCAGCCATTTGCGAAATACAGACTAAGTAATGCAATAAATAAAAATAGCAAGAGTATCACAGTGTACTTCTAACATTTTAATAGCTTCTGCTTGTGATGACCTCAGTAATCTGAACCTTTGTTTTTACATAAAATTGGAGTTCTTCCAGCCATTGTCCTTCTTCTATTTGTCACCTTCTGTCATAAAGGTCTGATTCTGGTATATCTTGCAGGTGACTTTATTTTTAGAGAAAGAGATTATTTCTTCTTCTAAAAGTCTTCTCTTTTCCTCTAGCTTCATTCTCTCTTCTTGGTGAACTCTTTTAAGGTGCTCAAATTTGGCCTGCAGCTGTCTTTCAGCTTCTTTCAATATGGCTTCTTTCTCCTTGACTCGCTGCACAAACATATGCTTCACTTCTTCCTTCCTTTGGCATTCAGCATAAAATTTGTGTCTTTTGGCTTCATGGGTCTCTTGAAGACTGAGTGACCTATTCTCTGGACCCACATCAGTAAAGTCCATTTCCTTCAGTTTGCAAAATTCATAATGCCAGTGTGGGTCTGCCTGGCTGATCTTCCATGTTTGTACAAGTGAGTATTTCTTGGAGCTTTACAAAGTCACAGCAATTTTTATTTTCCATTTGTTCAACACCACAAGGGTATTGGCAAGCTTTGACCATCTTATTTTCAAAGTGTACCTCATCCATATTTCCTACAGCAGCAAATGGCAAGTGCTAATTAATTGAAGCATTGATTTTCAGCAAGTTTCATCATCTACCGGGAACTGGTGTATCTGGACACCAGTGCTGTCTGTTTCACCCATGAGCTTGATCTTAAACTTCTGTAACTCAGTTTCAGATTGAATCTACTTTGACAATTGTCAGTACAATGTTCACCTTGCTCTCAATGTTCTTCATGGTTAAGAGATCAAGTGTCTTCAGAGTGGCCTTTCCGTGAGATGAGGTAGAGGCACATGTGGATACAAGAGTCATGGTAGTTAAAGAGAGAAGGCTTACTCTTTAGTTCTTCTTGGAGATCAGTTTCAAATTGAGCATCGATGTATATATATGAAGTCTGACAATTAAGTTCACAAACTTGACACCATGCACCTATGTTGGCAGCACTATACAAACAATTTAGTAAGGTTAAAACCTTAGTATGTCAGTGTCTCTCTCTCACAGCTGTGTTCTCATGTCACTGTGTGGCAGTGTCTTGCTGAGTGGCATTCATTATTGTTGCATGTTTTAGTGTTGTCACAAAAATGTTGGAGCTTGAATTAGAGCAATGAACAAACATTACATTTCTTGTTAAACTTGGCAAGCGTGGAGGTGAAATCAGGGACATGTTTTTCCAAATTTATGGGGATAATGCCATGAAGAAAACAGCAGTATAGAAAGAGATTAAACATTTTCCTGAGGAAAGAGGAAGTATCACTGATGAAGAGAGGTCATGATGGCCAGTAATAAGTAGCACTGATGAAAACATTGCAAAAATTGGTCAAATTGTGCATAAAAATTGTCACTGACTGTGAGCAGCATAGCAGACCAAGTAAATAAACATCAATAGAAAAAGAGTTAGGAAAATCTTCACTGAAAATATTGGCATGAGAAAGATGTGTGCAAAAATGGTCCTGAAGGAGCTCACTGATGAACAAATGAAAAGGAGAGTCAAAGTTTGCCAACATCTTTTGGAGAGGCAAGATGAGGTTTTGGTCCAGATTATCATTGGTGATGAAACATGGATGTACCAATAAGACCCTGAAACAAAGTGTCAAAGTGCACAATGGAAGTCAGTCAATTTTCCATGACCAAAAAAGTTCCGTCAGTCTAAACCAAGGGTCAGAATGATGTTGCTAACCTTTTTTGATATCAGAGGGATTGTTCATTATGAATTTGTACCAACCTGACAAATAGTCAACTGAGTTGACTACTTAGAAGTGCTGAAAAAGCTGCATGAAAAAGTTACATGAAAACGACCTAACCTTTTCACCAACAACTCATGGCTCTTGCATTACGACCATGCACCAGCTCACATGGCACTGTCTGTGAGGGAGTTTTTAGCCAGTAAAATCACTGATTTGGAACATGCTCCCTTCTCACCTGTTTGGCCCCCAGTGACATTTTCTTTACCCAAAGATAAAAAAAAAATTGAAAGGAAGATAATTTGATGACATTCAGGACAATGACTCTGATGGGCATTCCAGAAAAAGAGTTCCAAAATTGCTTTGAAGGGTGGACTAGGCGTTGGCATCGGTGCATAGCTTCCCAAGGAGAGCACTTCGAAGGTGACCACAGTGATATTCAGCAATGAGGTATGCAGCACTTTGTCTAGGCTGAGGTCACAAATTTAATTGTCAGACCTCATAGTCAACTATTGGTTGGTAGCTCCTGTCTTTGTTTATTTGGTCACCAAATCCCACTGTATTCATAAGGTCAATATCAATTGAACATTACATTTTTGGACATCATATGTCTGAATTTTAAGTCTAACGTAGATAAAAATGTGAGGATTCATGGTCTTCAAAATTAGTATTAATAATGTACCAATCGGTGTTATTTCCTAATTGCTATCACCCCAACACTATATTAAAACAGAAGTCTTGCTGAATGGATGGATTGACCAGACAGTCAGGCAAACTCTCAAAACCAGCATGGCCAGACACAGTGAAAGAATAATTTTCCCTTTTTTGATTCCATGTCTAACTGAAAGGGAAGGTTCCATGCCACCTCAGAGGCCACTGTCCTGAGTGGGAGCTGAGTGAAGCAGGCTGAGGACCAGTGAAGCCCTGTGTCCCAGTGGCCGAGGGAGCCAAGAGGGACTGGGGAGGGCTTAACACGTGAGAGTAAGGGGCACAGGCACGCAGCTTCCACTTTTAAGGAAATTGCGATCACACTGGGTCCTCAGACAGCCCAGGATAACCTCCTTATTGTAAGGTCATCATATCGGCAACCTCAAGTCCATCAGCGTCCTATTTCCTCTTGGTCGTGCAGGTAACACATGTTCGGGTTCCAGAGCTCAGGATGTAGACATCTTCAGGGAGCTAGGATTCCCTCTACCCCAGTGGCTATAGCAGCCCAGGTGGGTTTTCCTAACGAGGAAGACACTGGTGGGGTTCCTACTCTAAGGTCTACTCCTTGTGTCCAGAAGTACAGCTTCTCCTCACTATCAGCCATGTGGATCTTCCTGGCCTCTTCCTCTTGCACATTCTAGCTATTGGCTGAAGTACCAGCATATCTTTATGAAGAAAAAAAAAACAACAGTGGCCTGAAGTCTTTCCCTCAGTCTTTGCCCAAGCCAGTAGTGGTTAGTGCTGAGAAGAGGCGTGTGGAACAAGGCCAGAGCACTTAAGGATTTGTTATAGATGGGGGTCTGGCACTAGGGATGGGCTAGACCAGGGGTCTCCAAACTATGGCCCGCGGGCCACATCCAGACTGCGAAGCCCTCTCATCCGGCCCGTGGAGACCTTTTTATCTATGGGAAAAAATTATGGAAATTTACATGTATCCTGCCAAGATCAGCCGCTTACTTTTTCTACTTCTGTTCACAGTCAGTGAGATGATATAACTGCTGTTTGATAGTTAATGCGGCCCTCAGGCTGAAAAGTTTGGAGACGCCTTGGCTAGACAGTCAGTCCCAGGGAGGAGCAGGGCCGAGGGTGCCCACCAGGGCAGGATGAGCTGGGGCAGAGCAGTTCAGACTCCACTAATGACATTTTTGCTGAGGACACCTCAACAGATGCACAGAAAGGGAGCTGACTCACTGAAGTGCAAGCCTTTCCTGACACACTGCTACAGTGACCCTGTGAAGACGTTTATGGAGCAAAGTAGCAAATGAATTCCCGCAGTAATCCATAAAAACAGACTGAAGGACATAACTTAGTGGAGAGAAACAGCTTCCAGCGCCAGCCAAAGAATGCACCTTCACGTCGAGTCCTGTGCCGGGTTCTCCAGTGACTCCGTGGACAGACAGGGTGAGGAAAAAGCCCTCAGGAGCCACAGGCTCTAGTGAGCGGGGGGGGGGGGGGGGGGGGGGGACAATGCACTCCTGAAAAGCTCACTTATGATGGCTAACACACCATGTGAAGAACCAAGAACCGGGAGCTGCTTTTATTTGCTTTAAGCTTTATTTTCTTGTCTTTGACAGAGACAGAGAAAGAGAGAGATAGAGAGAAGGGGGAGATCTCCAAGCAGTCTCCACAGCTCTACGTCATTAGTTATGACATAGTTTCATTCCCCACAGGTGGGCAGGGGCCACGCAGGGTGGGAACTGGGCTGGGGGCCTCCTGCATGGGAGGTCCACCCCCTCAAGCCAGGGGCCAAACCAGGGGGGAAGAATCAAACTGGGTGCCTCCCATGGGAAGCACAGCCCAGTTCAGCATAGGGGTCCTCATGGGCCAGGGCCAGGATTTAATGTTTGGTCTCCGGGGGCTGCAAAGCGAGCTCTCAATTTGCTGAGCCATCCCGGCTTCCCCATGAGCTGCTTGTTAATGAGTCAGAGGGGGTTGGAAGAGGTGAGGAGTCCCTGTGGCCTGAGAAGAGGAGAGTGAAGGGTCAGCAGAGCGAAGAAAAGAAGCAGTTAGTGGTCGGGAGTTGGGCTCTGACCTTTACCCATATGACTCAGGAAGTGACTTCATACACACCCCTCCCCATACTTTAGGTGCCCTGTGGAAAGGTGGCACTCATAGAACTCTTGTGTGATACTCTGTGCATAGTGCTGAGAACGCAGTAAGCATGCTCTGTTTGGTTGGTTTTGTGTATGTGTGTGAGTGTGCACATGTATGTGTGTGTGTTAAGAATACTGAATGTGAGATCAGCCCTTTTAACGAATTTGTAGGTGTCCAATGCAGTATTGTTATCTACAGGCACAATGTTGTTTGTACACTAGATCTCCAGAACTTCTTGCATAACTGGAATTTTGTGCATGTTTACTGGAGAGGTGCTAATCAGGGTATTGGTTCCTGCACTGCAGCTGTGATTATGAGCATTACTTAAGGCTCCATGGCAAAAGTGGGGCTGAGGTTGTGCTGCAAAAGGTTGGCAAGACAGCAAGGAAAGAAGCGGCTGCAAGGCTGAGGCAGAGAGCTCCATCCAGGAACAGGAAGACCTAGACAGGTGGTCTGACTGGCTCAGATCTGGAGCTGAAGGTCAGGGTCAGGTTGCAAAGTGGTCCTAATGGCTGCCTCAAATCCTTTAGGAGAGGATGCTGAGATAGCTCAGCAGCTGAGCACTTGCCTTGCAATTGCAAGGTCTGGGGTTCAATTCCCGGTACCAGCCCATGCAAACCCATATGCTGAACTGCAGCATAACTGATACCCTCCAGGATTGCATAGCAGTGAAGGTTCTCATCTCCCGCCTGGGAAGTCCCTGGTTCAGTTCCTGCCCCACATGTTCCCACATCCACCTGTGTGGAATGAAACCACGTTATGACTAATGATGTACAACTATGGAGACTACTCTAGGCCCTCCCACCTTCTCTCTTTCTCTCTCTCCAACTTCTCTCAAACAATGTAAAGAAATAAATATATCTTTTAGAAAATTTCCAGGTGACTGAGATCAAAAGAGAGACCATCAAAATAGACGTGGAAACAACTGAAGTGTCCTTCAGTAGACTATTGGATAAAGAATATGTGGTACATACACACAACAGAATATTACTTGGCCATCAGAAAAGATGAAATGCTGCTATTTGCAGCAACACAGATGGATCTTGAGATTATCATGCTAAGAAAAATAAGTCATACATAAAAAATTTAAGAACCACATGATTTCATTCATATGAGATACAAAACTAAAAGCAATGAACAAACAAGACAAACAAGCAAAAACTCATAGACACAGACAACAGTTTAGTTGTTACCATAAGGTAAGGGGAGTAGAAGAGGGTTTGGGGGAGAGTTAAATATGTGGTAATGGAAGGAAATTGAGGTGCTGAGCACAGCTTGCAACATATAGATGATGTATTTTAGAATGGCACACTTGAAACCTGTATAATTTTATTAACCAATGTTGCTCCAATACATTTCATAAAAAGTAAATTTTTAAAAATGTAAGGCATCCAACCATTTGCAGCTTGCACAGATGTAGTCTAAAGTACATGATTTTCTAGAAAAGGTCAGAGACTCTGGCTCCATGACACTGAGGTGTGGATGGCAATCAGCTTCCTCAAAGGGCAAGAGTGAGAATGAAATGAGAAAATGTCTTCAAAGCGCTCGGTACAGGGTCTGGGGTACAGTAAGTACTCAAAAGCATTAACTGTTGTTATTCCAAAGGGTGTATGAGCATCTTTTCTAGCGGTTTTCAAAATGTATTTCAGATGATTTTAGCAGTGAAACATTTTTTCCCTGAAGAAACCGTATGTGGTAAAAGCGGACAGGCCTGGTTGATTTGGGGTTCAAGGCCCAAGGCCCCCCTACTTGATCTTCTCCCTCCCCCCAGGGCACCTCCCTGGAGAAAGGCCACTGGGTGCTCTTCCAACCTGATCTGGCTCGGCTGCTCCCCCGGGAGGCCCAGGGCCAGCCTTGTGGCCTGGTCTGGTTTCTGAACAACCAGT
This sequence comes from Craseonycteris thonglongyai, assembly GCA_004027555.1. Classification (NCBI taxonomy): domain Eukaryota; kingdom Metazoa; phylum Chordata; class Mammalia; order Chiroptera; family Craseonycteridae; genus Craseonycteris; species Craseonycteris thonglongyai. The sequence continues at coordinate 49,160 of PVKE010003722.1, forward strand.
TCATCAAACAGCCAGTTCACTGAATCAATAAAAGCCAGTGCGCAAAATGTCAGCCCACCAATTGCCAAGTCACCAAAGCACTCATTTCTGACTTTCCCAAATCATCAAAAACTTGCCCCAGTTTTAACTACTTGTTAGGTTTACAACACTTCATACCGGACACCCGGGCAGGGCTCCTTAGTCAGGCACCCCATCATCCTTGGCCTAACCTTCAGGTCCCCTCTCACTGTCCCCCAGTCCCCACTCTACTACCAGCCTGTGCATCCCCCAGCCTCTTCCTCACTGCCCCTGCCTGGCCCTCTGCCCTGGGCTCCTTAGGAACTCCCTTGTGGGGTCCGCTGCCCGGGCTGTGCTCTCAGCTGACCCTTCCCTCCGCCTCCCTCCAGCAGAGGGATGTCCCACTGGTCTCCCTCCTGGAGCTCCAGCCACAGGGAGCTGGGTGGGGGCTGAGACAGGATGAATGTGCTTACACATCTGATTCTGAAGGCAAAACGAAAGCTGATGACCTAACACTTTGCAGAAGACTTCTAAACCCGATTTGTTTTGTTTCGTTTTTAATTCCTCCAACAGTTTCATATAAGCCCATTTTTAGTAAATTTAGCAAATTCTTTTAATTTTCTATTCGGCAAGTTGACCATATAATGAATTTTCTGTGGGCAGATTGGTTTTTGTAAATTTGACCTAAAACTGGAACTCAGGCCCCAGATTTTAAGTCCAATGCAACTTTCTTCTGAATAATATTTTTCAACACTCAGTGGTAAATACATTCAGTATGCTTTTATTAGTGTGGTTAAATTTGGTTTCTTTTCTATCTGTATTTTTGGCAACTTTGTTTTTGCAAAATGCACTTACTCAATTCTTTTCAAACTTGCTTTCTTTATAAAAAACAATAACAGTGTATTTAAGATGTTAACGACCTCATTTTAACTTGCACATATTCTTGTTAATAATGGAGTCTACTTAATGTGAGTTAAAACTAAAGCTCTGTCAGGGTAATTCACAGACATTTAAAAACTCTGTAGCAATTCTAAGAGGATCCTTGTTAATATTCTTAAGGACTTTCGATGGTTATACTAAGTAGGCCCTGGTATTAATAGAAATAGCAAACAAATTAAAATTGGACTCTTGGTAACAATTGGGGAAATGAATACACACACCCTTCGGCATTCGATTGAGCCTAGTTATATGGTGCCTCCTACACATTTAAGGAGAACATCTTTATTGAATAACCATCATGCTAAGTATCACTTAAGACTGGTATTGAGTCATCTGACTTCACTATATTTCTTTCAGGAATGCACAAGAAAATGACATCAATCAAATTTAAAATAATACGATCCTCAACTGGCATTGATGTTAGCAGCCATATCTATTTGTAGCATATAGGAAATTTCCATGTGAGCAATGTCATTTACAAGGAATGTGGATTTTATTAAAATTCCAGCCGTGGAGAAATCTTACAAATCATTCTCAGGCCTTGGAGAATATCCTGATAATCCATAAGAAATGTTAAAATGATTCCCCATCTCCACAGTGGATTACAACTTCAAGAAGAGTGCCCACTGCTGTAAGGATAGATCTCTCTTCAGCTTTAATCTTTTGAGAATTCAGTTTATATGAAAAGAAAAGCATTTTGCTATGTATTTGTACATAAATGGAGCTTTAATATATTATCCCATTTGATCTTCACAACAATCTTTCGGTATTGTAATCACCACACAGAGATGAGCCACCTGAGGCTCAGAGAGGCTAAGTGTCATTTCCAAGTTCACACAGCTAATGACAAGAATCATATTTATATCTCCTGGCTCTGAGTCAATAGTAAGTTAAAGCAACAAACATGCATTGCATGTTATATATATAGACCCTTGTTTTCTCTCTCTTTCTTTCTTCCTTCCTTTCTTTCTTTTTTCTTTTGCAGCTTTATTGAGATATAATTGACATGAAACATTGTATAAATTGAAGGTGTCGCACTAATTCTGACCCATCATCTCTCATCTGAATGATTTCACCTTCCTAATGTTATCTTCCTGCCCCAAAGCTCAGCATTCCATTCACCCCATGGTGCCCCATCAATCTTTGTAAAATGCCTAATGGTCATGTCATGTCCCTGATTAAAACCCCTTAAATGGCTCCAATCATTCATAAGAATAAAGTTCATGGGGATGCTGGGATAGCTCAACGGTTGAGTGCTTGCCTTGCAACTGCAAGGTCCGGGGTTCAATTCCCGGCCTTGGCCCATGCAAACTTCATATGTTGAACTGTGGCACAACTGGTGAGCTCCAAGATGGCTCAGCAGCGACGGTTCTGGCCTCCCATGCAGGAGGCTCCCAGTTCTGTTCCCAGTCTGCACGGCCCCACACCCACCTGTGTGGAATGAAATCACTTGACAACCAATGATGTACAACTATGGAGACTGCTCTAGGCCTTCCCCCTTCTCTCTCTCTCTCTCTCTCTCTCTCTCTCTCTCTCTCTCGCTCTCTCTCGCTCTTGCTCTCTCTCTCTTTCTCTCCCTCCCTCCTTCCCTCTCACCTTCTTTCAAACAATAAAATAATTTTTTAGAAAGAAAAAAGTTTACTCTTCACACAGGACTCTTTAAGCTCCCTCCCCAACCTCCCATACCTCACATTCCTAAACCCACGAAAGTTCAGCCATGTGCTATTTCCTCTCTCTGAGATGGTCTTCTCTTCTGGATCTGGTCACATTGGCTAAGGCCAACTCAAGGTTCTCTTTGTGAAGTGTTCTCAGCTGTCCCACCATGGTATCAGGCAGAGGTTGTCATCTCCTTCCTGAGTGACTATCTGTTTAAACAGCCCCATTGTTTTATAACTAGGTCTGCTTTTCATCTCTCCAATAGTACATTAAGCTTCCTGCTAAAATAAATCAATAATTCACTCTTATCTGTGTGTCATCTCACCCATACCCACTTGTTTCTTGATATGCTAGAACAGGGACCAACATATTACACCCCAGATGCCCAATCTGATTTGATGCTTGTTTTTGCAAAAAAAAAAAAAAAAAAAAATTGTATTGGAAGACCCTAATGTTTGTCTATTCACATGTTGCCTGTGGCTGCTTTGCACAAAAGGACAGAATTGGGTAGTCGTAATAGAGACTGGATAGCCTGTAAAACTGGAAATATGTACTTAAGACCTAACTCTTTATAGAAAAAGTTACTGATCCCTGCACGAGAAGTAAGGGAAAAAACGCAAGCCAAGTTCATTGGTAGCCCTATAGAGTCAGGTGGAGGGGAACTCTGTGGATCTTCAGGGACTGAAGTTCCAGTCTAAGTTCTGGGACAGGCTTGCTCTTGTATATCACACATCTATCAGTTCCCCTGGTGAAACCTGTTTCCCTGTCTGTAATATAAGAAAGTTATACTATATTAGTGGTTTTTAAACCAAAAGTCTTTCTCAAAAAGTAGTTTATAGTAAGCCCTATGTGTAAAACAAGTAAAGACAGAGCTATGCTGATAAGGGTTGGTATGGGAGGTCAGAGTCCTGACACATCGTCTCAGAGCCTTGTTACCCAGAAGCTCTTGGAGAGGAGCTCACAGTCTCCCAGAGCCCCAAGTATAAAGACTACTGATCTAGGGGAAGCCTGGATGGCTCAGCAGGTTGAGTGCTCACTTTGCAGCCCCAAGGTCTGAGGATCAAGTCCTAGCCCCGGCCCATGTGGACCCATATGCTGAACTGGGGTGTGCCTCCCATGTGAGGGGTTCCCCAGTTCGGCTCCTGCCTGAGCAAGGTTCCATGTAGGAGGCCCCCAGTTCAGCCCCCGGCTCACAGGGGCGTGCCTCCCATGAGGGAGTCCCCCTGGCCCTGTTCCCGCCCTGCGTAGTTCTGCCTGTGTAGAATGAAACTATGTCAAAAAACTGATGACATACAACTATGGAGACTGCTCTGGGCCCTCCCCCTTCTCTCTCTATGTCTCTCTGTCTCTATCTCTATCTCTCTGTCAAAAACAAAAAAATAAATCTAAAAAAAAAAGAAAGAAAGAAAAGGCTACTGATCTAACTGCTCCCCGAATCCCGTCTACAGTCATGTCCATGATTCCGAGGCTAAGGCATCACATAAACCTCCCAGATTTAGAACCCTCCTAAATCAAACTCCATGTCTTAGACATTTTTTTTTTTATAACCAAACCACAGCTAAGGTAGATTGAAAAGGAAATAACTAAATAAATATTCTCAGACATTTTCCCTGTTTAGCCATAAGACAGCCTAAAGTTTACCTCCTGCTTCTGGAGGGAACTGGCACATTCTGTGATCTGTCTTGGGCATTTTAAAACACAAAAGCAGAGTGTCAGCTTTGGGGAGATGTACAACATAAGAGACTGTCACTCCAGTGACAGAGCACTCCTGGGAACAGTGCTGCTTCAAAAGGCATCAGGCAAGTAATGACATTGTGAGTTATTTGTTGCCTCAGCAGGACTATTTTAAGTGGCTCACAAGCACATTGGAACTGCTTCAAAGAGTATTTCAGTCCCTTGGTAGGGGGCTTCCAAGAAAGATAGCTGGTCACTGGTCCTTAGCATTTAGAGCTCCAGGCCAGAAATCAGGACCTTTGCACAGTCTTCTCTGTGACACCCTCTGAGCTCTCTGGGTCCCAGTTTCCTTATCTACGAAATGAATAAGTTGTAGCAGATAATGATGGTGTGTCATGCTCTATGCTAAGGTTTGTGTGTGATAGCTCAATGCCCACAAACTCTATATACATAAGCTCTTTATTTTATAAAAATTCTAGAAACCTAGTCTTAGAGAAGTTACGTAATAACCCCCAAATTACACAGCTAGTAAGTAGGACAGCAAGGCTTTAAACGAGCTATAGGAAGCAGTTTATCAAAATGGTTGATTATAGCTTCTGTTGGAATCCTGGTTTTGCTGCTGATAGAGTTTGACACGAGTCCGTTTGTTTAAATACTTTAATTTCAATTTCTTTATCTGTAAAATGAGTATGATGGCACTGCATGCCTCATAGAATTGTTGAAAGGATTAGATGAGATAATTTCTGTAAAACATCTGGTCGATACTGAATCATAATTAATGGTAGCTATTATTGTCATCTGGCTAATCCCAGAAGCCCTGTTGTTAACCACTCTGTGGAAATCCGACGTGCCTCCCTATCTCTTCTCCGATAGGGTTCTTATTAATATCACTGATGACCTACCAGGCCAAAGCCCATGAATGGTTCCTTCTTTGTCCTCATCCCACCCCTAAGCTCTTCCAGCACTGAACACAGCTGAATACTCCTCCTTGAAACATTTTCTTCTCTCGGCTCTGGGGCACCACATTTTTTGGTTTCACTCCTTCCTCAGAGGTTCCTCCTTTGCAGCCCCTGTGCCAGGTGCCCCTTCTTTCCCAGACTTCTCAGAGTAGAAGCGCTCCCAGGTCCTGCGCTCACGCTCCTCTGTCCCGTCAGTACTCTTCCCTTAGTTTATAGTTTTGGGTTCCACCCCTTTAAATGAACTGACAACTCTCCAATTTCTCTCCCTTCCTGGACCTAACCTCTGAGCTCAGATGTCTTGATGTTTCCACTCGGATGTCTGTAGGGCACTCAGACTTACAAGTCCTAAACGGAAATACTGGATTCCTCTCTAGTCAAATTGCTCTCCTCCCTGCAACCCACGTCAGTACATGCAACCACCATTGAGCCAGGGGCTCAGGCCACACACCTCAGGGTCATATGCGTTCTTCTTCTCTCAAACGCCACGTCAGGTTCATCAGCAAGTTCTTTCTGCGGTATATTGAATCTGACATTTTCACCAGGCCCACTGCTACAAGCCGAGTCCCAACCACTACCACCTACTTCCCGGGTATCTGTAACAGCCTCCTGCTAATGCTGGTATGCTTCATTTTGAGCATTTGAATGCAATGTAATTTGCTTTCGAAAAATTTCCTTGGTTCCAAAGCTAAGTTTCTCTAAGGATCATGGACTCGAGAGCTCTCAGCTCAATAGAGTCAAGCCATATTATTTTATTGTCCTATATTAAGGACGGATCTAGTCATGAATGAAGTAAAGTTAGTGATTGTTGCAAACTGGAGGAGAATTTAAGCCCAGCTGCTGTTACTGTTCACCTCTTCATCACTCTGCCTCTACTACCTGATCCCAATCAATGAAGTTACATGCTGAACTTCCCTGCATTTGCCAGAATTTGACTGTTGATAAATAATGAGATCATAACGATAGGTCACGCTGAAAGCTCTGACCTAGGAAAAATGAGTCAACTGGAATCAATCAAAGACTATGCAGGACAGAGAAATGGACCCATGCAACGAGCTAGGCTAACGACACATAATATCCAGGAATATACGGCAAATGGAATTCTAGATTTACTAAATGTAAAGGTCAAGCAGTTTATTTAGAAAGACCTGGGAGAACAATAAACCTAGACTTCAAGAGGGCAGTGGTTCTCTGTGTTGACACTCATTCAACAGATATTTTTAGGAACCACTATGGTTCTACTGAAATGGAACCATTTCAAATCTCTATGTCAAATAACAGTTTGATATCCCAGAATCAAACTATGTCAGGCCCAAAGAAGACTGACTTTCAGACCTCATCTAGGATCAGCGGTATCTCATTTTGAGTTCTAGGATCTCTAACTGTTCATGAAATAGTCTATGACTGATTTTTAATATGTTCCAATAAACACTCAACTCATACAATGGCTGCTGCAAAAGCTGTTTTAAAATTTTTTTTCTTCTGAAATTACATCATCTCAGTTATATACCAGTCATATCAGGAGTCTATACTCTGTTTCTAAGATTAACAATAATGAAAAGAAAAACTTTTACTTATACTGAAATATTGTTTTATTTAAAGATTTATTTTATTGTTTTGAAAGAAGGTGAGAGAGAGAAAGGGGGAGGGCCCAGAGCAGTCTTCATAGTTGTACATCATTATTTGTTATAGTTTCATTCTACACAGGTGGACGTGTGGCCACCCAAGATGGAAACTGAACCGGGGGGCTCCGGCATGGGAGACAAGAACCTTCACCACCATACTGGAGGTTACCAGGTACGCCCAAGTTCAGCATATGGGTTTGCACAGCCGGGGCCGGGGTTTGATCCTTGGACCTCACTGTTGTGAAGCAAGTGTTCAATCTGCTGAGCTATCCTGGCATCCCCTTGAAGTATAATTTTTAAATCATAACTTATATTAATATAAAATGAACACTTAATGATTTTATTCTACTCATTAATTACTGAGGAAACTAGTGAGATGTTAAGACTGGTTCAAATAGCATTTAAAGAGCCATGTCTTTATAGTCAATTTAGTAAAGGGTTATTAGAATAAAATTTCTGGACAAGACACAAACCCGTTAAGGTTCACTAAGGCAACAAGCTGTAAACTTTGGAGTTATCTGTTCCATTGGAAAGAAATCATTTACATACCTTCTAGACAAAAACCTGTAAAACTAAACATGTAACTTCACTAAATCTGGAACCTCCAATTCGTATTAAACGATGAGTTGAACAAGCTAGACCCCTCTAAATTTGGGTGGGTCTGTGTTCCTATAAAATATGAAAAGGACATGCCACCCCCTTTTTTGTCTTATTTCCAAATTTTGGGCAGCAATGTCCCTACCACACTCCTGTTATCACAAATAATCTCAAAAAAGGCTGATGTCACTGTTACCACAGGAGTGGGAGTCTGGAGGAGGCTGTTCTTCTGATGCAGTAATGAATTACAGATCAGCCAGACAAAGGAAAGCAAAGTAAAACTATTGAAATGTGTTTTAAGAGAGAAGCGGGCCAAGCCAAGAGAGGCAGAGGCCCTGACCAGCAAATAAAGGAACGTAAAAGAAAGCTTTATTGAGATACATTTTAAGAGAGAAACAGGCCAACCCGAGCAGCAGAGGCCCAGATGAGAGGGGGTTTGAGTTTTATTGCTGGCGTTAAGCCAGAGCTAAGTGTGATGTATGGACTTGGGTCGTCTGATGTACAGACTTAGGTCATTTGATTGGCACATGTAGGTCATATAACTGTTTTCTTTTTGCACATGCCCTTACCCAGAATGCATACAGGAACACCCATGGGGGTGAGGTGGTACAGAAAGCCTTTATGGCTGTTTCATTATAATTTTATTACCATGAGGCTGGGATCAGGCAAAGGACAAGGTCCATGGTTTGCATAAGTGCCAAAACCAGTCAATTCTGGTTGGGGTCTTTTCCTGGGAGATTCTGACAGAAAGACTCATCTCTATGGGCTGGGCCTGGGTAGTCCCTGGTGTGGACACTGGTGGTATGATACATTACTGATCATATTTCCTCCTGCCCCTCTTGTTGCTCATGCCTAGCTTCCTACCTAACAACTATGTGTGGCCTGACTACTTACACTGATGCAAAAAAAAAAAGGTGGGGGGTGGGGGGTGTTTATTAACCATGCATGCCTCCCTCAACTTGCTTTGCCAATCTGTAATCCTTCTGTATGGAGCAACTTCTACATGGGAATTTTCCTAAGGAATCCTGGATTCAACTTTTGAAAACCTCTATTATTTGCTCTTCTATCCTAAAGCTAAAAAACAAACACTAGACCCTCTCTTTACAAGAGTTTACCTTATGATATATGTACCTATAGTTGAGGGTGAATTGCTCTCTTCTTGAGATCCAGAAATTTGCCAAGGACCGTAGCCCAGCAGCTGGGATTCCTTACAAACTGTGACATTGGAACCTTGTAAGCCAGACACTGAACCGATTTCCTTGGTAGCGATTTGCAGACTTTGGCTCCACATGGCAGGTCAGTAATTGTATTAGGCAGGGTTCGCGAGAGGGACAGAACCAACAAGATATACATGTATAGGAAAAGATGTATCATAGGAATTGGCTCACACAATTATGGAGACCGGGAAGTCTCACGATGTGCCGTCTACAAGCTAGGGCGCTGAGAAAGCCGGTGACGTGATTCCATCTGAGTCTGAAGCTCTGAGAAGCAGGGGAGTTAATGGTACACTCATGTACGGGCAGGAACAAGAAATCAATGTCTCAGCTCAAGCGAACAGGCTGGAAACAAAAGGGACTACATACCTTCTTCCTCTGCCCTTCTTGTTCTATTCAAGTCCTCAACAGATTGGATGGTGCCTGCTGGCACGGGGGAGGGCCACCTAATTTACACAGCTTACCCATTCAGATGCCGATCTTATCCAAAAACACTCTCCCAGACACACCCAGAACCAATGTTTAATCTGAGCACCCCAAGGGCAACTATAGAACAACCATTACAGTAATTTTCATGAATAGTGGGAATTTTGTGTTGAGTATTAAAGGGGAATCCTTCTGAAGTATGACATTTAGTTCTACCTTTGATTGCATGATTGATTTGTCCAGTTATATTCCAATAAAAAAGAGAACAGATTCTTACAAATCCATGCAAACTCTATTGCCACACAAAAACAAGGAGACTTGGTGTTTATTTCTGAACTCTGGGGGATCAGGTAAGAATCAGATATCATTAAAAGTTCCACTTCAGTTTAAAAGCAGTCTACTACATTGAGGGTTTCGAGAGTTAGTGAAGAAATAAGGAAAAGACTTCCTTGTATTTTCTTATATGTCCATAAAATATAGACTATTAAAGCAGCATCAACGACATTCCTAACAAACAACCCAAATGAAGTTCCCCTCATCAGTCTATTCAGTCGCACATAATTCTCATTCTGCTGGGTCTGGGGAAGCAGTCTACTTTTGTGCAGTAGACTAAAGAGAGTCCTTGAAATTCTGACTCTGTCTACTGATGCAATCTGAAAGCTGTTTCAGCAATGTCAGCTCCGAAGCCTGTACCCAAGTCTATTCTTAGACATATCAATAGAGTATTTGGCACAATTCTTTTCCAGGAGCCTCTGAGGCTGACCTTCCCTGTTAGACACAAATCCTAGCCTATAGAGCCATCAGGCAAGCATAAGAAGAAAGTAGAGATCTCTTTGATTATGAAACTGAATGACCATGGCTAATTTATTACAGTAATCAATAATATCAGAATGGAGAACAAACGTCTGTATCAGAGTAGAGCTCCTAACTGTTTCATCGGGTTTGATTGCTGGTTCTCCTGAGGGTAAGAACACATTACGGACAGCAAGCCTATGGACCAATCCCCAGGGCATTCTTGTAAAGCCTACAACTTCTGAAATATTTGAATGAATAACATTTTAACTGGGGAAACTTAACCTAAGAAAAGCTGAACATGTCTTTTGACAATTTTTCCCATGCAGCTCTTATGATAATGTTGAATTGATGTAGAGTTATGGAACAAACCAAATAATAGTAATAGTAATAATAAAACAAAGTGAAAAACCACCTAATTATTTCTGGCATCCGTTTATAAGGTTAAATAACAAATCTTCAAGATTTATAGGGACCTCTTGAAAATTTTAAATATTATTATGTAAAAAAAATATTCACAGGTGATGTGTTGTGGACTTGTACATCTGGAAACTAATTGTCACCAATCAATGTCACCCCCAATAAATTTAACAATAAAATTAAAAAAAAACTGGAAAATTAAAAAAAAAATTTTTGGAATATTATTTTATTTTTCCCCATTTAGAATTCAAACTTAGACAAAATTAGATGAATAATCAAAAAAGATTTGTAGCTTAATTAAGATAGAATCATGGATGCTGGGATAGCTCAGTGCTTGAGCTCCTGCCTCGTACTCTCGAGGTCCAGAGTTCCATTCCCAGCCCCAGGCCTGGGCACAACTGGTAGCTGCCAGGATGGCTCAGGGAAGGTTCTGTCCTCCCATGTGGGACACCCCTGGTTGGGTTCTCACCTCACACAGCCCCACATCCACCTGTGTGGAATGAAACCATGTCACAACTAATGATGTGCAACTATGGGGCCTGCTCTGCCCACCCCACCCCCAACTTCTCTCGAAATAATACAATAAACCTTAAAAAATTTTTCAGATAGAATCATGGGTGCCTGAAGAAAACTATTTGGCTACCTATTTAACTATAGTGGCAATATAATATTTTTTTAATATTTTAACAGCAACATGGTTGTAAGGAACCCGCACTTGTTCACAGTGAAGAAACTTTGTTCTTTTTTTGTTGTTTTTAAATAAGCAAAAATATAATAAAGTCAACCCAAAGACCAGATATTTCTTCTAGTGAGACCCAGAATCTTTACTGTCTAATGGATAAGAGCTGTAAAACCAATTTATTACTTTGACAGAGAGAAAGTAAAATTTAAGTTATAAATTCATGTAGTAGTAGCAGAAAAGTTTGGTGAGTTTTCTTTTTTATGTAATTTTGTGAATAAGCCCATCAACACTGAATAAACTGTGTGAAAATCTTAACATATGTTTATATCCTCTTTTGAGACTCTGGTATTATGAACCCAGACAAATAAAATGACTTTTTTTATGTCCTATACATCCTGTATGTAGTCACTAAACTCTTATGTTATGGAATAAACTGACATTTTTTAGGGCAAATCAACTCTATTTTTCTTGAAAAACAAAAACCTAATCCTATCAACTTTCATACATGGTTGTACTGTTTTAATGTAGTATGTTCTTATTTTTTAACCATACACTTATAATATCATTTTATATTAATTTCTAGTGCACAATGTAGTGTTTAGACATTTATATACTTGAACAAGTGATGCCCCAGACTAGTCTAGTGCACACCTGGCACTATACAGAGTTAATACCATACTCTGGACTATATTCCCTATGCTGTACTTTATATCCCATGACTATTTTGTAACTACCAATTTGTACTCCACCTTTTTCATGCTCCTTGCCAAGCCCCTCCCATCTATCAACCTGACAAATGCAGTACCCATCTGACATCATACATAGTTATTACAACAGTATTGACTATCTTCCTTATGCTGTACCCTACATCCTCGTGACTACTGTGCAACAACCAATTGATACTTTATAATCCCTTCCCCTTTTCCATTCACCTACAACTGCCTCCCATCTGGAAACCATCAAAACGTTCTCTGTATTTATGCCTTTGTTTCTATTTTGTTTGCTTATTTTGTTTTTTAGAGTCTATGTGTAAGTTAAATCACATTGCACCTGTCTTCCTCTGACTGACACACTCCACTCAGCACAATATCCTCCAGATCTATTCATGCTACCACAGATGGCAAAAACCTATTCTCGTCCATGCCTGAGCAATAGTCCATTGTATATATGTAGCATATACTCTTTATCTCATCATCCAGTGACAGACACCCAAGCTGCCTCCATATCTTGGCCATTGTAAACAATGTTGCAATGAACATATAGTTGCATTTGTCCCCTCAAAGTAGTGTTTTGGTTTGTTTCAAATAAATATCCAGAAGTGGGATTACTGGGTCCTTCTTTGTCTCTTCTTATAGCCTTTGTTTTCAAGTCTATTTTGTCTGGTATAAGTATTGCTCCCCCAGTGTTTGATTTGTTTGTTTCCATTTTCATTAAATATCTTTGTTCATCCTTTTATTTTCAGTCTGTGTCTTTCAATCTGAGTGAGTCTCTTGTCGGCAGCATATGTAAGTATTCTGTTTTCTTATCCATTCAGTCACCCTATCTTTTGATTGGAGCATTTAATCGATTTACATTTAAAGTAATTGTTGGGGAATATGTAGTTATTGCCATTTTATTATTCATGTTTGTTTGTTTGTTTTTTTCTTTTCATCTTAAACAAGTCCCTCTAAGATTTCTTGTAATACTGGTTTGGTTGTACTGAACTCCTTCAACTTTTTCTAGTCTGGGAAGCTTTTTCTCTGTCCTTCAATTGTAAATGATAGCCTTGCTGGGTCAAATAATCCTGACTGTAGTCCTTGTTTTTCATCACATTGAAAATTTAGTACCATTTCCTACTGGCCTGCAAAGTTTCTGTTGAGAAATCAGCTGACAGTGTTATAAGAGCTCCCATGTAGATAACTAATTGTTTTTCTTTTGCTACTTTTAATGTTCGCTCTTTGTCTTTAACTTTTGGCATTTTAATTACGATGTATCTTGGTGTGGTTCTCTTTGGGTTCATCTTATTTAGAACTCTTTGTTCTTCCAAGGCTTATATATCTATTTCCTTCTCCAGGTTAGGAATATTTTTTGACATTATTTCTTCAGATAGGTTTTTAATCCCTTGATTCCTCTCTTCTCCTCTGGTACCCCATAATGCCAATGTTTGTATGCTTGATGTTGTCCCAGAGGCCCCTTAAAAAAAAAAATATATATATACACACACACACACACACACACACACACACACACACATATATATATATACACACACACACATATACATACTTTTTTTTTTTTTTTTGCTGTTCTGATTGGGTATTTTCTGGTCTCTGATGTTCTAGATAGCTGATTTGATCCTCTGTTTCATCTAATCTACTGCTGATTCCCTCTAATGTAGTCTTTATTTCAGTAATTGTATTTTTTACTGGTTCTTTTTTATGTTTTCTATCTCTCTGTTGAAGTTCTCCCCTGAGATCATTGAGCGTTCTTATAACCAGTGTTTGGAACACTGCAGCTGGTAGATTGCTTGTCTCCATTTTGTTTGGTTCTTTTTTTGGAGCTTTATTCTCTTCTTTTATTTGGGACATGTTTTGGTTTTTCTGTTTTGTTTGTTTTTGTCTTTTAATTTTGGCTGCCTTCTGTGTTTGTTTCTATATATTAGGTATGGCTGCTATGTCTCCCAGTCTTTATAGAGTGGCCTTATGTAGTAGGTGTCCTGTGGGATCCAGTGGTGCAGTCTTCTTGGTCACCAGAGCTGTGTGCTACAGGTATGTCCCTTGTGTGGGTTGTGTGTGCTCTCCTATTTTAGTTGAACCTTGCATATCAACAGAAGGTATTGACCCTCAGGCTGATTGGTAATGAGAACGGGCTGTGACTATAGTGAAGGAACTGTGGTACAAGGGCTGACCCTACAGAACAGGGTTTTCTTAAGTGAGGCTCTGTTGCCTGCCTGACTAGTCTACCCTTTGAGTGTGTCATCCTTGGAAGTGGCCAGGTATGCTCCAGTTTGATCTATAGCTGGCCACCAGGAATGGCAGCCTTGGGGTTTCCTGGGAAGGGACCCACTGCAGGCCAAGCTTAGTTGCAACCTGTGCCCTGCCTGAGGCCACCTGGTATGAGCCCCAAAGCAATCTACAGATGGCCACCACCTGCACTGGGATTGGAGATGCCTAGAGAGGCCAAGCTATGAACCGAGGCCAGCTGCCTGCCACTAGTGCTGGGCTTAGGGTTTGGTCAGCCAGAGGTACGAGACATGCCAAAGCCAGATGCTGCTTGTTTGGGTCTTGTGAAACTTTGAGAGATCTTATGAAAGTCTGCAGCATGAGCTAAGATGGGTTGTACAGAAAAGCCACTGGAGGTAGCTTGGGTGTACCCAAAAGTTGGATGGGGCAGGGTCTCCGAATATCACTAAGGATCTTCTCAGAAAATGTGATAGCCAGTTTTTAAACATTTTTAAAAAGGAACAAAGTTGGAGGTCTCACACTATCAGATTTCAACACTTATAAAGCTACACCGGTCAAAACGGTGTGACCGGCAAAAGGATAAACACATAGATCAATGGAGCAGAATGGAGAGTCCAAATATAGACCCTTCAGATACGGTGAATTGATTTTGACAAGGTGCAGAGGCAATCCGAGAGAAATTATAGTCATTTCAACAAATGCGTTAACAACTGGACAATGGCTCTCGGTCCATACTTCTACAAGAAGAAAACATAGGAGACCCTGGGTGAGGTAAAAATGTATTGGATATGGCACTAAAACCGTGATCCCTAAAAGAAGAAAAATAATAAGTTGTACTTCATCGGAATTAGAAACTTTCCCTTCTAGGGAAACACTATCAAAATAAAAATACAAGCCACATGTTAGCATAAAATGTTTGCAAATCACATATCTGATAAAAGACTTGCACCTAGAATTTATAAAGAACACATTAATCTCAAAAAAATGAAAACAAACTACCCAATTAAAAAATAATCAAAAGATTTGAACAACCATTTGACTAGAGAAATTACATGGCAGAAAAATAAGCAAACAAAAAGATGGTCATTATCATTCGTTTTTAAGGGTATGGAAGTTAAAACCATTATAAGATACCATTACATACTTCTTAAAACAGCTAAAAACCACCACCACCACAACCAACAACAAAAAGCAACCAACTAACAACGAAAACCTGGCAATACCAAGTGCTTGTGCAGACGTGAAACATTTGGAACCCTCGTATGTCACTCTGAGAATGCAAAACAGTACAGTCACATTGGAAACAGTTTGGCAGTTAAACATGTACATACCATGAGACCCAGCAACCTCACTGCAGGACATGCCCATGTGGAATAAAAATATAAGCTTACACAAAAACCTGTACACAAATATTTATAGAGCCCTTATTCATAATTGCTAAAAAATGAAAATAATTCAAGTGTCTTTCAACTTGTGAATAGATAAACTGTTGTACATCTATACAATGAAATGTTACTTAGCAATCAAAAGAAACAAACTAGTAAGACTAACGACTACATGGATGAACCTCAGGTGCATTACGCTAAGCGAGGGAGGCCAAACTCTATAGGCTACATACTATAGGATTCCATTTATAGAACATTCTGAAATAGGCACAGAAAACAGATCAGTTGCTGCCAAGGCTGAGAGTGGGGTCATGAGTTGATAAAAAAGGGCATGAGGGGACTTGGAAGGACTGTGTGAAAAACTGTTTTATGCCTTGGTTATGGTGGTAGGGATCCAACTAAATGTATTAAGAACTGTACGATAAGAAAGAGTGCATTTGACTATGTAAGTTATATTTCAATAAAATCATATTGATGCTCAAAGCCATACTTGGGAACAAGAGATTTGATAGAAAAATACAATTATGTGTGGAATTTTCAGTCAAGTTGGCGCAGTAGGTAAACACTGTGCTCATCTCCTCTCAAGACCACATCAATTATAACTAAACTGCAGCATAACCATCATTGAGAATCACCTAAAGTCTAGCTGAACTGACGCACTACAACTATGGACATACAGAAGACGCCACCTCAAGACTGGTAGGAGGGGCAGAGACACAGAATGAACTGGTTGCATACCTGCATGTGCCCAGTCAAAATCAGGAGGGATAGCTCAGCTGCAGAGCTGCCCACTGGAGGAGTGAGGCATCTTAACCTCACACTAGGCTCCCCAGCTCAGTGTGCCAGTACAGGGGAGAGAAGTCCCCACAACTTTTGGCCATGAAAACCAGCAGAGATTGTGGCTAGATGAGACTGAGGGTGGCTAGAGTCCCAAGCATTCCTCTTAAAGTGCCCACACACAGACTCACTTACTGGTAGACTCACTTGCTCTGGGGCAGTAGCTTGAAAGGTGTGTGGGACATCCAACGAGAAACTGAGTTGTCTCGCTTTAGAGTGAGGCCCGGAGGGCAACTTTCTCCTACAGAGAGGAACTGGCTGAAGCCATATTTTTGTTGTTTGTTTGTTTTGTTATTGTTGTTTTCTGTTGTTGTTGAGCCCTCCCTTTTCCTGCATGCAAATGCAGGCAGATACCATATCTGAGTCCGCATCAAACTAGCTATCACTTTTTCTCTAGTTTTTGCTCCTGTATCTTATTTGCCTTTTTATAGTAATTTTAGAATCAGCTTGACAATCTACAAAGTCGTCGTGGTATTGATTGGGCTTGCATTAACTACAGATCAATTTGAGAAGAATTGACATCTTGACAATATTTAGTCTTCTCGTCCAGGAACATGTCACCATTTATTTAGGCCTTCTTTTATTTTATTGATCATTGTAATTTTTAGCATATATGTTTTATATAATGTGTTAGATTTATACCTAAAAATTTTATGGGGTTTGGGTGCTATTATAAATGGTAGAAATTTTTTTTTTAATTTCCAAATGTTCATTGTTAACACATTGCGTACGGATCACGAGAATCTTTGTTTTTTCTGAGCCATGTGTTAAGGACGGGTAACGAGAATTCTCGTTTTTACACTTGACCTTTTATTTTTTGCAAGATTTAATTAATTAATGAGGTTTGGTTGATATATAATGAGCAAATATTATCAATGGATAAATTTACATGAGTAAGTACAAAAAATTTCATTGAAAAATTATAAATAATATGGAAGCAATAGCATTTTAAACAGAAGAGTTCATTTCAACGTGGTCTCATTTAAATACCTGCCGGAACAGAGGGGTATGAGGGTTTTAAACCCCGCCGTACGCAACGTGTTAATACATATAAAAATATAACTGATTATTATATATTGACCTTGTATCCTGCATCCTTGATAAATTCACTTACTAATTCTAAGAACCTCTTTGTAGATTCTTTGGGATTTTCTATGTGGATAGTCAGGCCTTCTGAGAGTAGAGACTAGTTTTTCTTTCTAATCCAAATGCTTTTTATTTTTTGTTGTCATTGTTGCTTTTTCTTCTTGCCTTACTGTTCAAACTAATGCCTCCAGGATGATGCTGAACTGGAATGTTTATAACCGCCACCACTAATACTGATCATAAATTTTAGCCAAAATAATTCAATTTCACCCAAATTATTTCACAGACAAAACTGGAAAGAAAGTAATTAAAAAGTCACTGTCATATACAAACATTAGTAAATTACTGAAGTTCATGAGTACACATAATTGAGCTGTCTATAGCAGCATACCTCTTTGTTCCTTCTTAGTATGATAAAAATGAACAAGATTCCTTATTATGACCCAAAAATATATCCACTCTTTAGTATATAATATAATAAGTCAAGTGTGTAAATTTAAAATTATGAGTAGTAATCAGTTTAATTATTTAATTCTTACTCAGAAATTATCCAGGTAAACAATAATTATCAAGAAATTTAATACTGATATTAATTCAAGGTTTCAAGTTACACAAGGATGTTGGAAATTATGTCCAAGTTTATATACTACAAAGTATGAAAACATTTTTCAGAATCATCATTCAATTTTGTTAAACAAAATTTATATCTTTCATAATCTTAAAGGCTATGTAGGAGTAATGTTTGTTTATTTGTTTCACAAACAAATATGAAAAGGTTAGAAAGTTTCTGAGAAAAAAAATACAAGATCTTCATACTAATAAAATCAAGGGAAAGACATATCATTATAACTTACTTTTTAGACCAAAATTATTGAACCAGTCTAATATTTCCAAAAATTTATCTTAATTATGCAAACTTGGATCCTTATATTAAAGTGTTTATGAATTAACATTTTCAATGAGGAGGATTTTTTTAATCTAGTGACAGATTTAATCGTTTTCTTATTTTCTGTCAATCATAGTTTTTATCACATGTAGTTTTCTGATTTTCTGTAAATTTAGGGAATATGAGATTTATATAAGATTTTCAATTTCTGAAAACAAGTCAGATCAGAGATTCTTTATTTTAATATTTAATAATCTAACCTATAGGTAAGAAAATATTTTCTATTTGTACAATGCGAAATCATGGCCCTTCCTGTATCACATACGAAGAGCTCATAGCTTCAGTTCTATAACATAACTTTATCCTGAAGTCAAAAATAATCCCAGAAATACAAAACTTCACTTCTTCAGATCTCAAAGAACTATTCTTTTCAGTGAGCATGAAATTCTTAATTGATTTGTGCCCACAGACAGACAAGCTTATGAACAAACAAAAGAAATAAAGACTTTGAAAGCAGAAAGACTGTCTCACCTGCAGGGAATAGATTTCCATCATCCATTTATACGAAATCACCAAATGGTCAGACTATAAAACAAAATCCTCAAATATTGCTAGCATCAGTGAGAATAACACACCGGAAATTAAAAAAAAAAACAAAACAACATAAAATCTGTAGACATGAAGAAAAGAAGAAATCTGTAGAAATAGAGAGCCAGCGAAGTTAGAGTTCTATTGCCACTTGAGACCAGCTCTGGAAGCAAGAAGAGGCATGCGGGGGCTTCCTCCTTCCCTGGGGTGTGCTTATCACCAACACAGAAGACTGGGCCCTAGTAGGTTAGTCTGCCTGGACATCTCTGTACAGCAACCTACAATAAGGCATCATTTTCAAAAAGAGAAAATCTTGACTCTCATGTAAATATTAAATGAACATATGTCAGAGATTCTATCCAATTTATTTCTAAAGAAACTAGGTATATGTTAAGATTTGCTCAAAGGACATTTGAATACTTAGCTATCTACAGATTACTAAAACAGTCTTAGAATATGATTTCTGGGTTAGCTACAAAACCATTTAAAGTTCAATGGGGGTAGTAATCTGTAATATTTGGGGTTATCAGTTCAATTGGACAGAAATTTTTCATATCCTTATTGGATACAAATATCACATAGTTTGAACATTTAACCACTAGTAAGCAGAGTGGAACAAAATATACGTGTCTCACCTTGGGTGAGTCTGGGACCACCCACGACATACAAAGGACATGTTACTCTCCTCTTTTGCCTTATTTCAAGTTCTGAATAACTTCTCTAAACACTAAATAAAAGCTGTTCTATTTGGGATATAAGAATCACCATGCCATTGTGTCCTTGGAGAGTAAAAATAGTGAACTTGATTGCTCTTGATTGAGGAAGACATCCACTTCCCTTTGCCCAAGACCACAAAGCAACAGGTCAGGGCCAAGGCTGGAACCCAAGATTTCACCTCCTACCAGTCTACATACATTATTTGAAATACTACTCTTTAAAGGTCAACTGGTTTTTTAAGACAATTTCAAGACAGATCAATACAATGAGAGAAACAGATAATAACTCACAGGCACCATTAGAGGAAGCAGACTGAAGTAGAGAGAATTAAAAAGAGTGTATCTCTTTCTGAAAGGGTGCAAAGCCATTCACAATTTGAAGTTTGTAACAGTATAATGCAGGGGTGGCCAACTTTTCTGTATATAAGATCTACTTTTTATCTTAAAAGTGTGTCACGATCGACTTGTTGTCATAGGCGTAGTCTAAGGGGGAAGAAGGGGTGTGAAATGCATACTATGTTTATACACTGTGTTTCAGTATAAGGTGCATTCCAGCAAGGTATGGGTAGATAAGTAAAATATATGTTCAAAACTTTTTTTTATTTTTTAAATCACTTATTAAGTTTTCGAGATATAGGCTCATGAAGAAAATAAATTTCCAGACCCAATTTTGATAGCAGCATTCCGTACATGCGGTACCTAAAAAATTTGATTTTCCGACACTTTTTCAAGATAGAGTTTTACTAACTTAAAATGCAATTTAATTTTTTTATCAACTGCAATGTATAAGTTGTTGTACTATTTGTTTGTAAATATGAAAAAGTTGTTATAAAAATGCACAGTATGGGGGAAGCCGGAATGGCTCGGTGGGTTGAGCGCTCACTTTGCAGCGCGGAGGACCGAGGATCGAATCCTGGCCCCGGCCCGTGCGGAACCATATGCTGAACTGGGAGCTCCCCCAATTCAGTTCTTTCTCTGTATCTCTCTCTCTCTCTCTCTCTCTTTCTCTCTCTCTCTCTCTCTCTCTCTCTCTCTCTCTCTCTCTCTCTGTCAAAAATAAATAAATAAATAAATATATATTTTAAAAAATGCACAGCATGGCTGATAATTTGATTTCAATATTTCACTTTTGCGTTTTTTTGGGGACCAGGAAAATTTATCATGAAAGAATAATATGACTTACTTTTTGCTAATCTATCAATAGCTCACTGAGTACACCTCGTACTGAAATATAGATATACGGCTTATCTACCTACGTAAAAAACAACAACAATAATTATTTAAAGGGCCAAAAAACTCATGTCCAGGGGAATTAAAAGAACATGGATAATTATTAACAATATTTATTAATTCAAAGTAGCTACAGATAAAGACAGATTTAGAATTTACTT
>PVKE010003723.1:0-69932 GCA_004027555.1 Craseonycteris thonglongyai
ATCCACTGGAGAGACGTGACCACAACCCCGACTTCCTGCCGGGGGCCACAGAGCGATTTCCACCACAATGAAACGGAGTCCTCCCTTCAGGCTGACAATCCCTGCCAACCATCAAGTAACTACCTACTAAATAAATTACGTTAAAATAAGACTTTGCCAACGTTTCGAACTTGAAAGAACTACATTTCACCACCTTAATACTACGCTATACAATCCACACGCTCCACTGATTTGTTAATTCAACCAGGATCCATTAAGCACTTTTTGCAAAGAACTTGCACTCCTTCTGCATAGGCTGCCCAGAGATTTCTGATTTTCCATGACATTTCTAATTTTGTGCATGCCTCAGAAGCAAGGGTTCTCACTGCTGATCCTCTAGCTGGGCACAGCTCTGGGTTGAGGGACTGCCCTGTGCCCTGTAAAAGGCTGAGCAGCATCAGAAATGTCTCCAGACATTGCCAAATGTCCCCCGGGAGGGAAGAAGAGAAAATGGGACAATTAAAGCAATCCATGGCGGGTATAAATATAATACGATTAAAACAGCATTGTAAGATTTCAACCTGGATTAGATGACTTAAAAAAAAAATTCTGTATTAGACCATATACACTGGTATTTGTGTACAGAAATATAATCACTGTGGATGTCCAAAGAATTATGGTTTTTTTCCCCACTCAATGATTAGGAGTTAGTACTTCTTACAGCAATAAATATTATGCATAGACTTGATAATTCCCTAGAAACAAGGAATTTGGGTTAGAAATCATTTTTAGTCCTTTCCGTCCCAGGATTCTAAAGTAAACAGCACATTCGACACTCAGCAGCCAAACCGACTGAGCAGAAGGCAGAAGTTGGTCTGGGAAAGAGGCCAAAATGGGCAACTCATGCCACTGGGTATCACCCACCCACATTCTGCCACAGAGGACCGCCAGTGCATGGCCCCCGGGTCATTCTGCCACCTGCAATTACGACAGACCCCCTTCCCTGGAAGAACACAGAGGCCAGGGACAGAGAAAAGATCTAGGGAAGTCTGTGCCTTATCAATGCGTTAGGAACGTCCCAGGTTTCTTTTGTGCCACTCGGCTTAGAGAGGAATGCTTCCATCATCAACAGGGACACGGGAGTCGTAATTCTTAAGGGTTGGCATCAGAGGATTTTTAAAACCTGGCTGTAAACGTTGTTTCTTAAAATCATTTTCTTTTTTAAAAAGACACTTCTCATGTTTTTTAGGCATCAGTGTGTAGAAGTCACCACCGATATCTGTTTAGGTCAGAAGAAGGAAGCTACCTCTCCCCTCCCTGTGAGATGCAAGGCCATCGTTCATGGAGAGATAGCAACACATGACCTACCAGAAAGAAAGAAGGTGAGGAGAGCACGCGGTTGCCAAGGCAGCATAGAGACCCAGGCAGGCAGCACCTGGACAGAACTGCAGTCAGCAGCCTCACGGAGAGCAGCTCAGCCGGAAGGTTGCCCACCTCTGGATTTCAGGAGCCTGAAAACCACCCACCCAGGGGCCCTCCCGCACACAGGAAGCAATGCAGCTGCCCTCTCTGCCCAGTACTTGGGTTCCACCTCATCTGGCTTACACCAAATTCCCCTCCACCCCCCTCCGAGGAGCAGAGCAGAACTGGCTATGCCCAGTTCCTACAGGTGGGCAGGTGCCTGGCAGAGAGTCATGGGAGGGAGGACCACGGAATCCAACCTGTCTGGTACCAACCAAGCTCCATGTTAATCAGGGTGCAGAAGCATTTACATTAAAGATCATTAACCAGGTGCTCAGGCCCCTTGGCCAGGGATGGGAGTTCACAAACTGAAAAAAATGCATTTAGATAAAGTAGCAGCCTCTTGTTGCCAAACACACAGTTTGGGTCATTTCAGGAGAAGGGCGCTGCAATGGCGCAGAGGGAGCACACAGCCAAGCTCAGGGGTCTCAGAGGGGTGGGGGCATTTCTTCCTTTTCTTGCACAAATGTTCTGCACTGACAGCTGCAGGTAATTCTCTCGGGTTTATTTTTCTGTTCTTCCTTATCGCTGATGAGGTGGAACTGTCTCCTCACACGCAAGGGAGTCAGCCTACAGGTAAGGAATTCTAAACAGGTATGGTCTGCAGAGATGGCATCTCCCATTTCCCACTGGTCCGTGGAAACCTCTCCTTTGAAGGTGACGGTTTAGACTCCACAATTTCACGTCACACGCAGCAAGGACGGCATTTTCCTACTCATTAAGTTAGGCTTTGCTGTTTCTCCCACATCCAGGGACACAAGACCCCTGGATTCTCAAGCAAAGCAAGAGGTCACCGTTGAGCAAACAGGGTCAGAAGTTCAATTTTAATTTCACACATGACAGACAGGCACGGTATGGAAGGTTTCTGACAAGCCTTCTGATGAGCCTCGGGTTGCTGCCCCTCTGCTCAGTCCTCTGCCCCCACACCCCTCCTCTCCACAACTCAGGAAGACCAGCAGGCGCTCACTCCTCTACCACACTGCATCCAAGGCTGTGAGTTTAGGCTCACCCCAAAGGGGCAAGCAAGGCCCTGGTTTTCCACGCCAGCATTACATAATTCAATTTTCCTCCAGAGACGTGTTTGCCATAAAGCATTACGTGAGGGAAGTAAAAAAAAAAAAAAAAAAAAAAATAGAACCACACTAATTCCTGCTACTGAGATTAACCACAAATAGAAAGATCAAAGACTCCCAGAGATTAATCTCTGTATGCATTTTTAACGATGTGTTATATGCGAGTATTCTTTAACTTAGAGTCAAGAAAATATTGAGTGCCAGTTTTATTTTCTCTTAAAGGAAATACAAGTTGATGTGTTTGTAGGCTGTTGCATATGGAGCAACCACCTCTCTTAGAATTCTGTCAAGTTCATAACCGAATAAGCTACCCATTTAAAAGCAAAACCATTCGATCTGTGTGAACACCAGTGAAAGCTAAAATTGGGAATCAGGTGACTCACCCTCAAGCATTTCCTGTAAAGGTTATAAAAACAAATGAGGGAAGGTATTTGTATCCCAACAGGAAAATCTAAAAGCAATGGAGAGGTACCCTGCCCCACCACACGACCTAGCTGACTGCAGCAGCCCTGCTTTAAATTGAACTTCACACACAACAAAGTCTTAAAAAAAAAAAAAAAAAAAAAAAAAAAATTTAAACAAAAGATCTGTCTCTCATTTCACCTGGGGGTGAAATTTCTGAACTCTGCATGACAGATCCTTCCTCTGTGTCTATTTCTGACATTTCAGAAACATGGTGAAGACAAATTTGGTCATTTATCCACAACAAGGAAGAGGGAGGCACCAGAAAGCAATATGTGTATAATAATTTTTCAGTGCACTGAAAAAAAAAAAAATCAGTTTCAAACAAGAGGACAGCGGTTAAATACATAAATAAAAATTTTCACTGTATACACTGAAGCATGCAAAGAAAAAAGAAATGTTTAATGCACATGAAAGAACGGAAGGAGAAGAGAGGTGGGGAGGGAGAAAAGAAGGCCTGTCACCAAACGCTGTCACATTCGAAGCTAATGAATCCATTCTAAGAGAACATTCTCCTGACGCTAACCAAGGAAAATGGAATCCTTTGTGGCACTTACCAGACTGCAGGCAGGAAGACCTCGCTTTAAAGGGGAGACAGACAGAGGCTGGAGCTGTTCGTGTGTTTCCCTAACAACGGCAGCAAGCAGAAATCCTGGTCTGGGCCAGTTCTCCCTGTGGACAGGTGATCAACAGCCCGGAGGCGGGAGGCACTGCGCGGGTAGGAAGCCGCTGAGAGGGGAGGGCACTGCGGCAGCCCCCGCCCAGGTAGGGCCCCACCGAGAGCCAGCCGCCCAGACACGCAAGCTCTGCAGGCTGCTGCCCTGCCGAAGCCTGTCGGAGCTGGAAGCTGCTGCGGCTGCCTCGCTCCAACGGGGAGCAAATTCAAACGTGGGGACGACCAAAGTGGCTCATCAGAGGCAGCAGAACCAGTGACTTCCCGGGGGAATGTTGTGCACTCCAGAGAAAAACAATTCAGACCCTGACCCTAGGCTGCCGAGAACCAGGCCCGTTCAGTGTGCTGGTAAGGAGTGGGCGTGCTTGGCCTGGCTGAAGGGACCCTGCCACCTCTGGAACCCCAAGGGCATACAGAATGCGCCTTTCAGAAAATTAAGGGCCTTTTTTCTTACACCTTCATGCCAATGTTAAGAGGAAGGACATTCAAGGAAATGGAGAAGCTGCTCTGGACACTACTGTTTAAATAACTGCTCCATTGTTCTCACATATACCGTATATATATGGAATGAACCTTTATTTTCATCAGAACTAGTTTTGGCTTCCATCTGCACAACCTTACTAGCTGGGGACGGACCTTAGGCGAACTTCTTGGCCTGTCTCTCCTCTGCTTCCTTATGGGTAGAAAGGGGTCTGGGAACCTCCCCCATGGGGTGCTATGCAGAACCAGTGAGACCCCAGGTAGAGAGACCAGCTGTCCAGGAGGCAACAGACCTCAGCCCCCTACACTTACCTCCCCTCCCCTCTACACTCCCCTGCCCTCCCCCCACTACTCACCTACCCTCTCCTCCTCTACGCTCACCTACCCTCCCCCTTTCCCATTCACCTATCCCAACTTCTGTACTCACCTACCCTCCAGTAGCCTGTGGCTCTGAAAGTACTGTCTTAAATCAACTAGGCATCCCTTTTACCTTCCTTCAATTTAGAAACTGACCCAATGCACATATAACAGTAAAAGATACTTGTTTCTCCTACCTCTAGTTTAACCAATGTCTCCAATAGGTTTTGGCTACAGCAGTCAAAGCCAGGTATGAGGGCCCCTCAGCACGCACTCTGCCAGAGACATCAAGTTGCGGGCCAAGTGAGAGATTTTTGCCCCAAATTCCCTGTAACTTCCCGCCTCAAGGCCAAGATCATGCCCACTTTTAAGGGCTGAAATTGTTTAAGAAAAGAATAGGCTCTTCATAGAGCCAGGTCTTTTTCTTTAATGCTGCCTTTTAAAAAAGGCAGTTATTTCTTAAAATGGAATTCGCAGGTTACTCACAATAACATGAGAACCAGGTCAAGGCTAAGTATGCTTCTAGTCTAGAGACTGGGAACCGGCGGCAGAGTCCCCAGGGCCAGGAACCCACCACCGCCATCTGGTGGTGTCTTCTGCATAGTGCAGTCATGAACTCCACACCCTCTTCAATCCATTCTCTGCGTTGTATTAACTTCCTGACAGCTAGTCTGCTAGTCAAGGACACCCTTTGTACTCCCCCCAGCAGATCTTTCCAACCTACCTTCTCTCCCACAGGCTTCTCATCAGGCCACTAAATACAAGAGAGAGGATAAAAGTTCTGCTTATCACTCACCATCGTGCCACACACACACACACACACACACACACACACACACACACACACACACACACACACACACACACACACACACACACACACACACACACACACACGGTGATTTGCTTACAAAGAATGAAATTCCCAGCACAGAGAAAAGAGATAGATGCACAGAGGCAAGTGTGTCCCGCACAATATAGCAGTCAAGAGCCAATTCTAATGGGAAATATGAGTCAGGCATCTTTAGCCAGGGAAGTGGTCACCTGAGGAGCCAGAACACATGAGAGACAGCCTCTGAGCTGGGCGCTGAGCAGTGAGCAAGGCTTGGGCGGGTGTAGGAGAGCCGTTCTGTGCAGCTGGAGGAGCAAATGTGCTGGAAATGTCTCCGACGAGATCCTAACCAAGTGACATCTGAAGAAGTGCTCCGAAACCATTTCCCCTCCCAGAAGCCTCTGTCGATCCTTGGTGAACACATTCAGGAGGCTCTTAAAAGCAGGCAACCACCTCTAGAAAAATTTGCCAGAGGACATGAGGGCTGCAGAGGAAGAAGGCACTGGAAAGCCTGTATTGAAGTGCTGTCACGCTCTAACATGATACGAGGATGAAGACAACGCATGTGTGTTCCCCACATGATAGAGCATCTCCTGCAGTATAATAGAAGGAGACAGATGCCTTTTTTAGTTAAGAGGATAGGAATTTTCAGGACCTTATACAATGTAAAATGTCCTGCCTTTTAGCCCTAGCATTGCCCGAAAATATTGTTGGAAACAACTATAAAATTAAGTTCTCGACGGATATTTAATTCAATTTCATACTAGATTTATTCATGAGGCAAATGTTAGTATATTCTGTCTTCCAATCAGATGTACATCCTCATCTATGAAATAAAGCAGGGGAAGCCGGGATGGCTTTGCAGCCCTGGAAACCAAGGATCGAATCCCTGCCCCGGCCCATGCGGACCCATATGCTGAACTGGGGTGTGCTTCCCATGCGGGAGGCCCTTCGTTCAGTTCTCGCGAAGCAAGCTTCCCATGTGTGGGAGGCCCCAGGTTTTGACCCCAGTTCGTGGGAGCATGCCTCCCATGCAGGAGGCCCCTGGCCCAGTTCTAGCCCTGTGTGGCCCCTGCCCACCTGTGTAAAATGAAATCACGCTGAAAATGCAATTATGGAGACTGCTCTGGGCCCTCCCCCTTCTCTCTGTCTCTGTCAAAAACAATAAAATAAATCTCTAAAAAGAAAAAAATATAATGCAAAGAAATAGTTCAAACATAAAATAGCTGTATCAATAAAGTTTACATATTGCATGTGAACGCGTGCATGCATGCACACGCGCGCGCACGCACACACACACTGGCCTTGCTCTACTTTAGGCCACTGTTCTTTAAAAGTCCTCCTCAGCCATCACAAGCTCACCCCTCAAGACCACCCCGGCGGCTGTGCTGTGTGGGAACAAGACCTCTCCCAACCGGGATACCGAATCTTTAAAACAGTCAGAAGTTAAGCAAGCGGAAAGAAAGACAACTCTATACATCAGAGGATCCTTTTTCTTTTTTCCTTAACATGTGGACATCTCTGGCCCATATTCAAGGGTCAAGGCTGAGCTCAAATTAGCAACTGATAAGAAACTCTTGGAGGCCCCAAATGCTGTGTCCTCCAGCTCCCCGCAGAGCATCTTTCTACATGACCGGACGGCTGCTGAACGCCACGGAAGGACTACCTGCAGGCCACATCCCCACAGCCAAGCCAGCAGAGAGCACAGGTGCTGGTGTTCAGCCAGGCAAGAAACACACACACCGTGTAGGCATTTCAGAGCTTGTCAGGGCAACCTTGTAAACACATTCAGGTAAGTGGTAAACTCTCAGAGGGTTAGCATGAGCTACTAACTGGGTAAGCCAGGGGCCAGGAGACATCCTGAGGCCAGTACTACCTTCTTTGCTTCATGTAAGGCAACTTAGCATCGTAGCCTTTCCAAAATTGGCAAGCCTACCACAGGCAAGTCTTCAAGGTACTTCTTGGCACTTCCCCCTCTGTGGGTAAATCAATGGTGCACCTTACACACAATGAGTAGCACTGACAATCGGGAATCATTTGTGACCTTGAACCACTCATTCACTCGCCCAGTCTCAGAGTGCTCATGTGAAAGGCGCAGCTCCTCTCCTGAAGTTCTATGCTCCAGGCTCGTTTATTTAGGAACCCAGGCTGGAAAAGCCAACTCAGATGCCATCTCATTCGGCAAGTAAATATCAAGATCCTCCCAGGTGCCCAGTACTGTGTTGGCACTGGGGTTTCTGGGGCGGATGGGCCTGTCAGAGCCTGCCAATCACTGCCCATCCAACTCGTAACTTTCCAAGGTCTCTAATACTTGTCATCTATGCATACAACTTAACACTTCAGTTATACACCAAGTTCTAGCTTAACGTAATTGTTCTTCAGTGAGCCTATCTCACGAATGAAACTGTAAGCTGTTACAGAGTAAGGCCAGTGTCTTCCTTAGTAATCTACCAATTACCTTAGAGCCAGTCTCCCGATGGCCTCAGCCCAGGGAATATAGCTGCAAAACCCTGAGAAACAGCTTCTGAATTCTGAAATACAGCCTCTTTCTTACCAGGCCCTTGGGCTCAGAGATTCACTTGCGGTAATAGCATGTAGAACAACTTTCATTACTGAGCTTCCCATTACAAAGATGGAGCTTCTAATCTTCAATGAAGTGTAGCCAACAGGCTTCCACTATAAAATCCCAGACACACCAGGAAAGGGCTACTCATTGACATAAATGGCAATTAAAAATCTCAGCCATTATAATTATCAATAGTCAATCAGCAATCAGTCTGTCATTTTAAGCTTCTTTTTTTTTTTTTAATCATTGCTTAAATTCTCGTGGCGGTACAGGAAGATGGACTTAAACAATGAGGGTAAGAGGGCAACTATGAGGTTTAAATCACTCAAATACAGAGGCAATTAAAATAAACTTTTCTAATTTCTACAAAAACAGTATAGATTCTTTTTTTTATTTTTTATTATTTTTTATTTTTTCATTAAATTTATTGGGGTGACAAAAACAGTATAGATTCTTTACAGGAAAATTATACATACACACACAGTGAGGCAAAGGAAGAAAATAAATTTCCATGAATCCCCTTCTTGGAGATACTTAATACGTTAACTTTCACATCTTCCATATTCCTGCATTATGTGTATGTGATCAAATTATACAAACCAATTTGTGACTTACCTTTTTGTTCTATCTTATAAAATGTTTCCATGTCATTAACGATACAAGGGCTGCCAGGAAAGTATCCAGCCATGTAATATGAAAAATAGAGGCATTTATGGCTGGACTTTTTCCGGACAGCCCTCGTATATCTACAACTCATTTTTAATGGCTTTGTACTATTCCATTTTAGACACATGCCATAATGAAACTAATTAAAATGTTTTAGCTCTTTTATTATGTCAGTTTTTCATCCTTATAGCTACTTCTGTTTGTGTACGTGTGCGTGTGCACACGCACTGTCCAGATAAATTCCACCCATTGTCAATATAATAAGAATAGTTACATGGCTGGATACTTTCCGAACAGCATATATATACACATACATACATACACACACACTAATATATTCTTCACTATTTCCTTAGGATGAATTCCTTTGAAGTATGTTAGCTAGATCATCAGGCGCACATGTTTCTTTCTATACATTTGGTAACATTAAGCAATATACTTAGGAATAAAATTTATAAAATACAAAAAGCAAAAATAACTAATAATCCTACCACTCTGATATGGTATTCATGTTTTGTGCACCCTTCCCAATCTTTTCTCTGTATGCATATCCTTTTTTGTTTTGTTTTGTTCCCCTAAGCAAGTTTTCTTTTTATTTTGTGTACAGGAACACTTGGTTTGGTTTTATTGGACTTTTGGCTTTTAGAGAATTCCCTAGAAAATATTCAATTCATATGAATCCTAAATCTCTTATTCATTAAGGAATAAGACATATGAGAACCTTGAGTTCTTTTGTGTGGCCCCATAGGTGAAAGGGAGAACAGACACAAGGCCAGGAAGAAGGCAGAAAATGAGTTTGGGAAAAGAAAAAGGATAGATGGAGAACTGTCCCCACCACTGCCTCTGGGCCTTAAGCTTCACTCTGAATGGTCACTGCCTTGAAGGTCACATGGATGTCATTAGTTTCAAGCTATGAGTACACATGAAGGGAAAAAAAAAAAAAAAAAGCCAAGACCCCTGGCCAAAGAAGGGTTAGACTGGAATGTGGTAAAGGACTCGCATCAAAACCTGAAACCTGTTTTATACAGTTCGTTATTAAACTTCATAGCTAACTCCTTGAGCTAGTGACCATCTGATGTACTTGTCCTGAACTTGGACAGCCCACTGGAGCACTCAAAGCTCAAACCAGTGTAGTTGAAGAAGTTATGCCCAGGGCAGATCAAGAGTTCTAAGATATACCAGTTCCTTCTCATTTTTACTCGAGGTTCACTGTTTCGAAGTAAAGTTCTTCCCCCTCCCCTTTTATTACTCCAACCACTCTGGTACGAAGGTCATTACTGTGGTTTTGGTTGTGGTCAGAATGAGGGAAGACGACATAACCCCAGGGCATTCCAGGGCTTTAGGGGTTCCTGTGGGGAGTAAACCAGAGCATGCTGAACTTTTAAAGACAAAAGATCCTTTTGCCTTTCAAATCACAGGCTTAGTGGATAGAGAGAAGAGCAGCAAACATCTAACATGGGCTTTACAAAGTCTAAAAGTAGGCACTTGAGGCAGAATGGTTTCCTTCCCGAACAATTTTAAAGATTCCCAGGAGGTGACAGGTGTTGAGTATCAGAGGATAAAGGCTATTGGAGTTGTGGGGGTGCCACAAAGCACTGGGGGTGGCTTCTTCAGTGCCCTGGGCAGGTGAAAGAAAAGTCTTTTGTTCCCAGCCCTGCTGCTACAGGACAAAGGGACCTGGGAGAGAAGGTCACACCTTGGTTTCAGAGGCAAGAGAGCAGCACTGAGACACAAATGCTTGTTTCTATCCTACCACACAGACCAACTGAAAGAACAGGAGGCTGTGTGCCCATTTTCATTAGGAAGACGCTGAGTGAATTAACCCACCTGCAAGACTGATCAATGCAGATTCCTTGTGCAAAGAGAGCCAGTGTTCACATTGCAGGCCTAAGCAAGCATTCACTTAACCCCCATGATTCAAAAGGGGGTGCTGGAGGCCAGTAGGCTGGGGTGGATCCCTGCCAGTAGTGTGACGTTGTTTGGAAAGTCAAGAGCAGAGACTCTGGGGCCCAAGCAGCACAGTGCTGGAGAGGGCTCCGGGGCCAGATTCGGTGTGGCCTGTGGTCACTGGAATGCAGGTCCCCTCTAGTCGGGAGGGCCAAGCCCTCATCCTGCCTCTACCTGCAACTCAACCTGCAACTCCAGGCCAAGTGAGTTGAGTGGATCTCTGGAGTGAATCCTGGCTCCGTATTTTTGAAGCTCCCCATGTAACCCAGTGTCCAACCAGGCTGAAGAACCACTGGTTCTAGATAGTCCTTCAGCTCTAAAGCTCTAGCTGTATGTTTTAACTTCTGTTTTTTACCCCATTGAGGAAGTGAAGACCTGTCTGAGGACAACAGAAGTGTGTCCCCTGGGTTAGCCTGCACATCAGATGCCTGGGCAGGATCACACACCCTCTGTGAATGCCTCTTTGCCCCACATTCTTCACATTTTGAACACTATTTCTTTCACTCACCTCCAAATTCCCTTCTTTAATCCCTCAAAATACACCTGAAGGGCCTCCCATGAAGCTCTCCCTGGATCAACTGGAAGCCAAGTAGCAAAAATGCACACGAGAGACCAAATAGGCCTCGCACACATACCTAATTCTTTAGCAAGAAGCAACGGGGCTTCTCTCAATCAGCAGCTCAGACCAACGACAAACCAAACACATGTGGTGGTGGGTGGTGGTGAGGGTTCTGACTTTTAATGGGATTTTCATATTTGCTTTCAGAATATAAGACCTCTCTGCTTCTTTTTCATGTGAAAAGTAAATGAAGCATGTAATTATCTTTTAATATTGCTAACATATTTCCATCTCAAGTGTCTGGTAATTTGATTTTCATAATTAATCATATAATGTACTCGAAAGAACACAAAAATCTCAGTAGTGTGTGGGAAGAAAAATAAAAGTTCTACTTTTCCTCCATTCATCAACTAGAGAAAAATATTAAGTGTTTATATGTCATGAAGCTTATTGAACTTAAACCCTAATCATGGGGTTATTTTTAAATTTCAGTTTCCTCTTTGTTTTTCTTCTGATTTACAAGAACCCTAAAAAGAGGCGTGTTTCCCCCCCCCCCTTCCTAATCCTTCTTTGCCAGTCCCCATTGCTGGTGTATCTACCTGCTATTTCCAAAGGCTGCCCCTCTCCCTGAGCTTCCTGTCCCCCATCCCCCACCCCAAAATCCAGTTGAGCAACTTTTCCAGGATTGAGTGAAGAAGATGAGAACAAGTCACCCACACTTCTGGGCCCCCCAGACCCCTCTAAACAGTTACCTCACATGAAGCTGACAACTGCCAGCCATCAAACACCATCAGCCAAAGAGACAGGGGATAGAATCTGTTTTAGAACCCTCAGGGCACTGGGCACTATGCCCAATCCTTCCTACTTGGGGATCCTACCCCCACTGTCTGCTCCTGAAATTCATTCCAAGCACCTATTACACATTTCAGAGATTCGTTTCCTGAATGAGGACAGGCCTGGCAGTGTGAAGGACAAGCCTCAGGCTGTGAGCCGAGCGCCGGGGAGCCGGCCTTTAACCACATCAAGATCACCAGTGAAAATCATCTGTCACTGGTGGTGTGGACCAAGGGTTCTCATCTCCTGCTGCTTGGTGCAATCACCTGGAGGCAGCTGCCCAGGCCCCGCCCAGGCCCGCTGACTCAGGCTGTCAGTCAGGATGAGCGCTCACTGTGCCCACACACTTGGCAGGGACTCCAGCTCTGCCACTTACGTGCTGTGACTTCAGGCAAGTTGCTTAACTTTTATAGTAACTTCTACCTCCTAAGACTGATGTGGTGATTATGACTTAATTATAACGCATAAAATGACAATGTCTGAAAATACTGTAGGTCTCAGGCTCTGCTGCTTCTCTGTAAATGACATAACAAGGGACATGAAGAGGAAAGAAAGACAGGAGGGGGTGTGAGTCAGAGGACTGGATTTTTAAAATATAAATGGGTGATGTAGTCCATTTACAGAACACTCCATTCCCCTGCTCACAGGTCAGCGTGACCCAATAAAAGACAAGCCCTGAACTTGGCCAGAGCCACTGTCCCTGCTGTGCCCAGAGCTGCCATCATCGAACAGAGAAAACCTGGCTGAGGACAAAACCAGTGGAAAAACGCTTCTGCTGGTCCTGCGCTTCTGACTGCATCACCGAGGGAATGCGGACTTCTGCACACCCTTCATTTTCATGCGTGCGTTACCTTTCGGATCAACCCACAGCATTGAGCGTGCTGGCTAGAAGTGCACAAAAATGCCAAAATATTTTGATAAATATTTCCAAATTGCTAGACGTTGTAGCCAGGTACACGCCCTCCAACAGCTTAAAGCAAGTGTGTCCAACCCGGAGTCTGGGGGCTGCATGCGGCCCACCATGGCTTTGCATGTGGCCCAACACAAATTCATAAACGTTCTTAAAACACTGAGACTTTTTTGCGTTTCTTTTTTAGCTCATCAGCTATCGTTAATGTGAGTATATTTTGCATGCGGCCCAAGACAGTTCTTCTTCCAATGTGGCCCCAGGGAAGCCAAAGGGTTGGACCCCCTGGTTTAAAGGGTGGTCATTTCCCCCACACTCCTGTCAACAGACTAGTTTTTGGCGATGTGGTCTTTGAAAATGGTATTTCATTAGAATTTTAATTACTGCTTATTTCATTATAACTGAGACTACCTCCATATGTTTAATTGCTACTGGCATTCCCTTTTCTCTGAACTGTGTCGACTTGTACTCTCTGATGATCATTTTTCCCATTAGTTTATTGGTCTGTTTACTGATTTGTAGGAGATTGTTATGTATTATGGAAATTAGCTCTTTCTCTGTGATAGAAACTGGCAATGTTTGCTCTTTTCTTCACTTTATGGTTTATTTTGCCACACAGACTTTCTTTCTTCTTTTTTTTTTTTTTTTACATATAACATCATTCTGGTCATTCATAGCTTCTCTCATTTCTGGTGTTGAGATGACACTGTAAACCTCTCTCTTTATTTTTAATTCTTAAGGTTTGTGGACTTGTTAGTTTTAAAAGTGTTTGTTGTGAAAAAGGTGCCATTCCATTTTAATTCTGGTGCCAGCAAACCTGGCTAAATGCAAGCTCTGGAGCAGGAACTTGGAGGGAAATGAGTCCTATTTGGGCCACAATTTGCGTAATAGCCCCCAGGGTCTTCCCACCATTGAGGCCTCCCTGTCCTTCCTCCACTCTGTACACCCATCCTTAATCAGCATCACTGGTGCGAATTCAACCGTAAACAAACCTGCCATGACCCTCTCTCCCTGGCAGGGTACACTCCTGTTTTTGGAAAAAGCGCTTAGAAAAAGAATACCTTCTTGGACCCAAAAATACAACAGTCCGGGAGAAACATTTCTGGAGTACAGTATGCCAATCATTTATAGAAACTTTAAAAACAGACCCAGTTCCTCTAGAAAATGTCTGTGAGCCACCATCCCACACCCCCAACAAGGCCTCGGGGACTACCCCGGGGGCTCATGCAGCAAGGTCTTAGTGCCACCTTCAAACCACCACAGAAGGGTGCTGGCAGGGCAGCAAGGGCAGAAAGCCAGTGAGAAGGGCCAACCAGCCTCGGCCTCAGAACCTTCCTCCTGCGAGACGGGCCTCCATAAAGCGGCCATTCCTAATGAGTGGTGACCCCAAAGCCACACACACCTACCAAGACATGCTCACTGTCCTTCTAAAAATCGCTCCTACCAACAACACAGTCAATCCTAAAGGTGCAAAACAAGCCTACTTCCTTTCGGTAGCTGTTTCTTTTTATATAACTAATTTCTTTTCTTCTATAAAGAAACTAGGAACGTTTTTGACAACCTAAGCTGCAATGAATAAAATAGATTTAAAAGGGAAAGAGGGTAGAAGTAAATAAAAAAAAAAAAGAAATACTTAGGTTAAGAAATGTTTTTGCACACTTAAGAGTGAATGGAAGTAAAACGCCGGTAAGTCAAAGTTAATGAAGCATCTTAAATAATCCCCACAAGTGCAAGAAACAGTCAGCTGTAGCTAAGAGGCCCATGAGTGCAGAATGGAGCTGTAAAGTGACTCCTCAACCAACTACATGAGATACCGCAGTGTGAGCTCTGCACGCAGCGGGCTCTGCAGGGTGAGCCCAAGTGATGGTGTCCACCTGCCTGCAGGACACAGTGCGGGTGCCTCAGGCTGTGAACTCCCGGCTCAGGAGGCTCTAAGCCCTGACCTAAGTGCACCTCTCCTGGCAAATGCGTGCACCAAGGATGGCCAGCGTACCGGCAACCCCCATGTGGAGCACGTTAGAAGTGGCAACCCAGATTACAGGAAGCTTCCTCCAGCCAGGTCTCCTGTGGGAGAGGGCCCGGGGGTCGGGTGGGGCTGTGCATCTTTCAAGGCACTTCTTTGGCACTTGGCCAAAGACAGAAGATGAAGGAGATGTAGAATGTAAGCTGTGAGCAGATAGGGACCCTCTCTAATTTCCGCTCCCTGCCCCATGCCTTCCATAGTACAGGAAACATTGCTGAGGCACAAAAAAAAAACAAATAATAATCTGAAAAATCAAGGTACAAACAAACCGCAAGGGTCCAGCTACAGCCACAGTAAGGGCCACTGCAGTCTCTTCTGGACAAACTATGAGGTCACTCTTCAGGCTCAGTTCTGGCTGCTCTGGACCTAAAGGGATGGTGACCTGCCTTCAACACAGTGACTTTTGAGCATTCTCAAACTCTATGTGGTCCAAGGAAAGGCTAAAAGACA
Source organism: Craseonycteris thonglongyai (assembly GCA_004027555.1). Classification (NCBI taxonomy): domain Eukaryota; kingdom Metazoa; phylum Chordata; class Mammalia; order Chiroptera; family Craseonycteridae; genus Craseonycteris; species Craseonycteris thonglongyai. Next base: position 15,330 of record PVKE010003723.1, read on the forward strand.
GATGCATGTGGTGAATGGAACTATTCCCAGTATACCGCGGAGTTATGAGCAAGTTAGTAAGATTGCACCATGCAATTCTCATCTCTCCCACCCATCCACACACACACAAAGATCTGAGGGACTATGCTCACAGCACCTAGCCCAGGCTGAAAGGCTGAGCAGGGCTTTTCTTTCCTGCCTCATACATGTCTACTGAGATGGTCACAATAAACATGCCCCATTTTCGACATCACTTACCTATGTACATTTAAAAGTCAGCCAGAACGCTCCTCCCATGTGCCTGTCTCATTATCATGTCGGAAACTCATTGCTGATGTGCTGCCCATGAGCACTGTTGTGTTTCTTTTTGGAGGGAAGAAGGACCAGCATTGAGCTCTCTCTCTTCAGTGGGCTCTCCCGCTGTTTTCTTTAATATGTCTGTTATTATTTCAACCCGATTTTAGGCCCTGCTCACAGAATTTATGACCTCACTGGGCAAGGTAACATTATTTGGCCAACATCACTGTTCTTAGGGACACTCTCTTAAGCACAGTCCGCAAATAAAGCCTCAGGTTCACCATGAATGCCCAAGAGCAGGGGTCTCCAAACTACGGCCCGCGGGCCGCATCGGGCCCATGGAGACCTTTTTATCTAAATAAAATAATATTAAATAAATAATTAAAAACAACATCTATGTTTTGATTCTTTTTTATTTGGACCTCGAGTGTATAGTTGGCCCCCAAACTGCTGTTTGATAGTTAATACAGGCTGAAAAGTTTGGAGACCCCTGCCCAAGAGGATAAAACGGAGCAAGAGGGGGTGGGGAGAAAGCGGGCCGAGGCTGTGAACCACACAGTGAGGAAATCATCTCCAGTGACTACCACACTTACCACCCTCCAGGCCTGGGCAGCTCCTACTCCTAAGGTGGTAAAGTGCCAGGCCACTCAGATAGCATTTGCTTCTTAGCTGAGATGGTTGTGGGATTCCTTGTTCGTTTATTCAGGAGCTCGCTTCGAAGGCTGGCTTTTTTCCGGGGGAGGTGTCTAAGAAATAACGCCCCTGTATTTGTACAGAGTTTTAACATCATCAGGGCTGTCGTGTGAAAAAATGATCTCACAAGAACAGTCCGAATAGCCCTGCGAATAAATCCTAATGTCTTCAACTGAAAAAAAATAATAAAAAATGAGTTTAATGCTGCCCCAAACCGACAAGTACTTTTCTAATTTTTGTCTCTAGTACCACCCAAATTTTTCTGTCTCACTGAAAGCTTTCACAGCTTTCCTGTTGTTTTTTTCTTTTTGTCAGTATTTGCAGACATTAAAAATGGCAAAGGGAGAGAAGGACAGTACTGCAAAATGAGTAGATAAGTGACCACACCATTCACTACTCTGCTTAAATTAGTCCTTTGATAGGACTACCCAGTAAGGCCCAGAAAGACTCAGGACTCCTTGCCCGGTCCCCAAAAGCATTTTATCCAAAACAAACAAACAAACAAAACCCAAGCAAACCTGAAGAGAAAATTGGCCAATGCTGCATTTCAATACAATTAGAATTATGGCTACTATTATTCTTTGAGGGTCTCTACCATCCGTGTGAAAGTAACACTGTCTACATGTATCATCACAAATTTAGCAACAGGGAAAGAGATGGCAGGAGAAAAAAAAAATTAAACCTCTCTAGTCTTTTCTGAGTCTGTTTTTCATGCCCTGGCTGCTTCATTAACTTCTCTGTGGTACTAAAAACTCCCACAACCTCAGACAAAACCTTATGCAAAGCATTTTATTTTAAGTTCCTAAGTCAAATACAAATACTTTTGAGATGATCCATACCTGCTTCTCATAGTTCACACGGATATAGGCAACTATTTATAATAGTAGTTATTTTTCTACATTAAGAAAATTCATCTGGAAACTCCGTTTTAAAAGAAAATTGATTGAGAGCTGAGGCTTGATCCATAACAAAGTGAAACTAGAAATCCACTGTAATTCATCTTGTCTGTGGGACCACATTGGAATGTAGCACCCTGCATTTGAAGAATGCTGTTTCTTCCCAATATCAGTTAATTATGCCTTTTATTTTGATGATTCTACAAGTTCAGGAAATTATTTGGCAGAGAAAGGAAAAGAAAAAGGGGGAAATAAAAGTTGAATGCCACGCATTGTCTACTTTAAAACCAACTGTGTAAAAAGTAGGAATTGCTTAAAGTAAAATGCTTTCCTCTGTATAAGTGTCACTATTTGAGAAGGATTTAAATATCTGCCAAAACAAGATTTAAATACATTTTAACAATTAAAATGTAATTTTAAAAAGAACTCCAAAGGATTTTTAGATTTGAATGCCACTTCTACCGTCCAGAACAAAAAAACGCACCTGAGGATCTGGCCACCAGAGGGAGCTATTATATAACTCCCCACACGCCTCAGCAGAGCCATCCATTCCTTCTCAGCTAGGGATGCTTCACAATTCCTCTCCTCCAGTGAACTGGACATGGACAGAGGGGTTAGGGGTGAGGCATTCCTTAAAGCTCAAGGCATTTGTGGTAACTGCAAAGTAGGAAGGAACTAGAAATAATGTGGTATGTGCTAGTAGAGAAATGTTACGTTGTTAAAATTTACAACCTGCACATTGTAAAGAACGAGGGTCATAAAGATACATACAGAACAATAAAATAAACAAGGAATTATGGAATCAGAGGGTAAGGAAAATGCGAGCATGTATAAATCACCGGAGAGTACAAAAGCAGGAAAAAGAAATTCAGCCTAGGGGCAGGCGGGGGAGTTGTGAAGGATAAAAACAAGTCAGTTGTGCAAAAGGGGAGATGGTGGTCGTTCTGGGCACCAGCAAAGGCCCAGAGGAGGGAGACTGTGGCTTTGGGGGGCAATGGAGGACTGAGCACGGCTTCTAGGGGAAGCCCAGGCCGAGAGATGCACTAGAGGGGAAGGAGCCAGGACCTCAATCCACGGCAGTGAGTGGTTGCTGAAGAATAGCGGGACACAGTTCGTGTTTGAGAGAGAATTCTGTATCTGGGGGGTGGGGGGTGGGGGTGGTCAGGGAGAAGAGGGCAGCTGTGAGCAGCCCTTGGGAAGTCCTCTGCACAAACACTGAGCCCCGGCGGAGGCTAGAGGGCTGACAATGCCAAGGACACCCCCAGGTCCCTCGCTGGGATGCCCAGGTGGATGGTGGAGCCTCCGTGGGGACAGATCATTCCAGGCGAAGAACAAACGATCCCCAGTTACGTGGTCTCTTAGTCATTCAACTCTCATCTGCAGGCCATGACTGTGTATGAATAACAGAGATAATGAAATCACACTCCCGGGAGCCAGTAAGCCATTCTGGGAGTGAGGAATTTGCAAATTTCTCTTTTACTGTCCCAGCTGTTTAGGTAACATTTAAAAAAATCACCTGGACAAAATCAAAGCCACTGGTCACAGTGAACTCCTAAGAGTTTACAAATCAGAATGAGAGAATATACAATATACAACCAACACTATCATTTTCTTCTCACGAGCAAAAAAAGAAACAAACACCATGAGCAAGTTATAAGATTCAACCATTTTGATTTTTCAACCAGTTGCCCCCAAATTTGAAATATAGTGTTTCTTCCAAATGCTTCTCTCCTCTCCCACCACGAATGGCTAGTCTCGAGCATCTAAAAATAACAGAGGCTTGACACAAGAATCAGTTCTTCAATAGGGGAAGCACAATCGTGTACCTACAATGACGAAGGATACAAATGCAAACAACGCTGGCAGCACGTTTATCAGGCACTGCCCTCTGTGTGCAGAAGAAACGGCAGCACAGGCCCACGGCGAGGAGGGCATATGTTATATCCCGTGTTGATATTATACAGTAGGAATGCCAGCTCTTTTAATAATTTACTGAGGAGTTACACATTGCAGATGCTTATTAAACATTACTTGCAATAAGGATGTTTTTCTCTCAGGAATAGTCTATGGGGAAAACAGGCACTATTCTAATTGCCATACACCCCTGGAAAGCAGTGAGAATTACTTTCCCTAAGACATAAGCATTTTACAGTCCCATTCATTCGTAGACTTTAAGACACCAGTGCAGATCTACAAAGTGTCATAAGCTCTATTTGAAGCATGCTGCCCTTGAAAAGAAAAAAAATTAAATATCTAGGACCCCCACCCTACACCCGAAATGTCAATATTGGTTGACTTCCCGTCTGTCATTGATCAACCAGCAGCTGAATGAAATAGTTTAAGCTGGAAATCATGACCAAATGATACTGGCACTCCCAGTTTTCAATATATCTGTCGCAGAGAATAGCTTATATTCTCAGGGGGTGGAACGCAGTGGCCCGTGGCAGGCACATCTGCTATATACCATCCTGGCTGCTTTTCACTATCCCAGAAACCGTAAGTCCTGCAAAAGCTGCAACTGTTTACTCCCTGGTCCTTCATAGAACCAGTTTGCGGGCCCCGTGTAGATAACAACCTTCAGCCCTCAGGAAAGGTGGTGTTTACCAGGTCAGTTCCTCTTATCAGCAGTCTTAAAATCCTTATTTTCCAGGTCCCTCCCCAAAGTGTAAACATTACATAGAAATAATTCCAGGAAACCTATGGCAGTGTTTCTTAGAAGATGAAATAATTGTTCATGTGAGATTTGTATCTGAGAAATAATATTCTGTTTGGGTGTTCCAGAACAGGTGTCCACCTTGATTCTGGATCGTGCAATTGTTGAAAGCATTACTTTTAGGCATGAGAGAGTATTTTCACCTTCAGAAAGGGCGTTTTTGTCAAAGTAGATGCAGAGTGAGTGCAGAGAGCTTCCTTCTCAAAGGCATCCCTGAGGCTTGACCTCTGAGAGTGGGTGGGCAGGGCCACCCTCGGTTTCTAAAACACAGGGGAACCATTAACAGAGAGAGAACCATCTCCCTTACTCCTCCGGTGATGAAATTGTGACGGCAGTCAGTCCCCTGCCATCCGAACGCCCTCGGGCCCCCGCACAGTGCGCCTGGCTGCGTCTCTGAAGTCCCAGTTGTTAGCTCAGTCTCTGCAAAAATATTTTCTTCGTTGTCTTACACATTCAAAGATGCTCTTGCTTCTGAGTCATCTCCAGTTGGCAACATTCCCTTTCTTATACTCTTTCCTCCCTCCCCGCAAAAGGAAACCGGTGAGACAAGTACAAAACACTTAAAGATAAAGCAAGTACAAAGATTCCGGGGCTGAGGTCTGGGGGCACACGCAAAGGCCTGCAGCTGACACATGGCGAGGAAGGAGGAGGAAGGGACAGGTAGAAAAACAGGCTCAGGGTCCAGGACACACGGATGGCAGGCAGCAGACATCACACGTCCCCAGTCCCCAGAGGACTCCTTGGATTTCTGCCCCTGAAGGCCACTGGAAGTGTAATTACATTAGCTGATTAAATTATCACACGAGGCTCTTCGGCTGCTTTTTAGTTTTTCAGTTTTCTTGGGCTGCACTCTGACCAGATGAGCAGAAGTTATTAGGCATCTACTGTGTGGGTGGTGGTGGTGGGGTGGTGGTGGTGGTGGTGGTGGTAGGGGAGGTTATCTCCCCAACACACATCAGATTCTCCACCCTACAGTCTCAGTGACCAGAGCATCATTCCAGATTGAAAACACAAGGCCAGGAAGTCCTACAAGGTCCCCTGCGCTCTCTGTCCAACCATGTGACAGAGCAGAACCTTCCACAGATGACACCCACGTATCCACGCATCAGCGTCAAGGCAGATCGGGGAGAGTTCCTGATGAGGGGGTCTCACAACAGCACCCCGGGGAACGCTATCTAAATGTGGCCTTCTTACTTTACCCCTTTATTTATATCAAAATTGGAAGGACACAAAGACCTGTTTGTATGGGGAGACCCGGAAACTGGTCAGATGGCCCCAGCATTCTCCATTAGTGCACACAGAACACAAGGCCTTCTTAGTGGTTCAAGGTCACTGTAAACATCCATCCCCATGGCACTAGCTGCAGGACAGTAAGCTCTGGGGCCTACCGGAGAGCCGTGCTGGCCCTAGGCACTGAGCCACGTGCCATTTCTAATGTATCCCTCTGGGAACCCTGGTGGCCCGAATGGTGTACCAGCGATGACTGGCATATTTACAGAGGATGTTGCAAACATCCACACAGAGACCAGGAGGTAAACACAAATGCACAAACAGCTCCATGGCTGTTACAGAGGTAAAAGGGCTTTTTATTGGGGAGGAGAGGGCTACGATCCTTTACATCATTTCAGGGCTTTGGTGTGGGGAGAACGACAGAATGAATACTCTTGAGACTCAGGTTCTCTGGGGCTTTCACATGAGCAACTGTACAAGCTTTTAGGGGCAGGGATTTCAAGACAAGTACTTCTGAGCCCGGAGGTCGTTAGTGTTGATGCGGGGATTCTCAGCAACGCCCCGGGTAGCTACTGCTGCTCAGACAGGCCTGGGAGATGAGCCGCAGACTCGCATGGAGCCCACAGGTAACAAACACAATGCCGAGAGAGGGTAAGGTGCTCTACCAGCCTGTGGGTGAGGATGCTATGGGGAAAAAAGAGGGTACAGTCAGTAAGCTGAAATCCACCCCATCAGTGCAGGCCTGTCTCTCAAGGGGCCTCAGGGCCAGGTCAGTGGGGGCAGCCAGCCTATGCACACAGGAGGTGTGGGGTCTGCAGCCTCATAGGAATATAAAAGGCGCCTCCCAGACACCTCCAGCCACGCGGCCTCACACGAACACAGCTCTGGTGTGTCTACATCGCTGAGATTTCCCCAGAAACCGGGAAATCTGGAAATCTGATGTGGACTCAGGACTTTTCTCTCTTTGTGTGAGTGCTCCACAGGCCAAATAAACACACCTGTGGGTTCAGCTGAGTCCACAGGGACCAACAACTTGCAAACTCCGGCTTCATGGTTTCCCTAGAAGAGCTTACAGTTGAGGGATTCCCAAGGAGCCTACAGCTTTGAGGTTTCTCCATTAGTCAAAGGAGACTTATTTTGTGCAATGTTTTCAAAAAAGGGCAAGGGGGAAAAAAACCCACAACTTCAAACTTTTGTGAGAAAGAGTATTTAATATTTACATGTGTATCGTGGATAGCCAAGATGTCACCTTCACCCATTTATTATTGCTGGTTATCTGTGAGAAAATGTAATTTGACACTGGAAGGAATACGCTGGCCCCATTAACCCAGGGATTAATTTTAGCACCAATGTTTATGGGACAACCAGACATTTGTCCTTCCTGAGCAAGCAGCATCCCCATTTCTGTCCTCAATGTTTAAACTGAATTCGATCAAGGCTTCAGATCCAACTCCTACTATAGAGGAACCCCAGGAAAAACATGAACACATTAACTAATACCACGGGAAACAACCAAATGCAGTAAGTGAGACAACCACTGACATCCCCATACCACTTAAAAGGGGGAGAGAGAACTCTTCTAGATTAACAAGGTCTTAAGGGACCTAACCACCTAATGCAACACAAGATTCTGAACTGAGTTTGAATGTCAATGACCCAAATGTCAAAGGCACTTTAGGGCCAGTTGGGGGAACTCAGGTAACGCATTAGGTAAGAGGGCCCATTAGGCAGCGACTGCTCATTCTGTGAAAATTGTATTGTGGCTCTATAGGAATATGTTCTTGTTTTTTAGAGACCCAGGCTGAGGTATTTAGGGGCTAAATATCATGATGTCTGTTAATTCATTTGTTAATACTTTTGAGAAAAAAAAAATAGATGAAGCAAACGCAGCACAGTGTTAACTGACATCTAGAAATCATGGGGACAGAGGTGACTGGTGTCACAGAGCCATTGTTGTCTCCATCGGTCCCAACCACTTACGAGCCTCCTACAATTGTGGTCACATCCCTTGAGTCTGTGTGTGTTTTAAATTTCAAATCACCAGCTGCCAAAAGAAAAAATGATAGCAACCCAAACAGGTATAATTTGACTCTAATCGCCCAACATACAAAATAAAGAAGCAACTATGAAATGAGTTCCTTGAAACCGGCTGCATGAAAGCATGAAATTCTAGAGGGGGTTTGTCTGAACCGGCGGGACTCGGGGCTAAGGAGCAGTCTACAAGCTCAAGTGCATCCTAAGTAACCGCCAGTGAAGATTCTGGTGGTAACTGAGGAGGAAACGGGGAAGGGCAGATCTAAACGTGTACTGAAATGGCCCTTTCTGGTTTACCAGCTAAGCCTGTGACAAACGGTTACATGTCTTGAGATACAAATGTAACTGAAAAACAATACGGCTTGAAGCTTGAAAAGACAATTCTGAGTTAAAACAAACAACACAATACTTACCACAGTACGTCTTTTCTATTGAAAATCTCATACTCGATGATATTCACAATTCTAAGGCCTTGGTCAGCTGCCATCAAATATAATAACCAATTCTTTAAATCAGCTCTGAAAAAAATACCAACTTGTCAAATCTCAGGTTCTAGAAGGACCTGTACAGTTATCTGATCCAGTAACTCACCCAATGGCTGAACTCTTGCCCTTTAAGAGCATTAACCTAGCATAACAGAGCACTGAAGTCAGATCAATCTTGGCCTGGTGACAGTCCCTCTGAACCTCAGTATTTTCATCTATAAAATGCAGGTGAGTGTTCCCTCTTCATAAAGCTTGGGCAGAATCTGATGTCACTGTTGCATTCCCCGCACTACGCCAGCTGTCCTGTGAACACTCAAAACACTATAAACCACTTCCACTTCCAGCTCTGTAACTTACTAGAGCTGTCTGGCTTGTCTAATCTTTCTTGCCTCAGTTTCCTTATTTGCAAAATGGAGAGAACAACAGTACCTGCTGCATAAGGCTCTGGGGAGAGTCAAAAGAGCTCCTGAGTGAATAGCTCAAGGTGTGCTCGGTGCACAGTTCACACTCAATGAACACGAGCCACTCTGATTTGCTGCCCTCTTTTCTTACAACCCGTTTTAAGCAAGCATGACTCTATTCCCATAAATTAAAAGTAGACCTATCACATGACCCAGCAATCCCACTTCTGGGTATTTATCTGAAGAGATCCAAAACATTAATTCAGACAGACATAAGCACCTCTGTGTTCACTGCAGCGTTATGTACAATAACCACGACATGGAGGCAACCTAGGTGCCTATCAATAGGCAAGTCAATGAAGAAGCGGTAGCACATATATACCATGGAATATAATGTGCTCTGTCACAGAAAAGAACGAAACCGTGCCTTTTGTAAAAACATGCATAAACCTATAAGGTATGATGCTTTTAATAAGTCAGACAGAGAAAGAAAAATGCCACATGACTTCACTTATATGTAGAATCTAAAGAACAAAATAAATGAGCAAACAAACAAAGAAACAGACTCACAGATACAGAGAACAAACTGATGGTTGCCAGATGGGAGCGGGGTTAGGGGGCTGGAAGAAAATCAGGTGCAGGGATTAAAAAGTACAAATCGGCAGTTACAAAATAAGTCACGGGATGTAAAGTGCAGCATAGGGAATTCAGGCAATAATGTTGAAATAACTGTACATGGTGTTAGGTAGGTACTAGACTAATGGGGGCAATCACTTTGTATGTTATGTAAATGTCTAACCACGAATGCTGTAGACCTACCTGAACCTAAAATAATATTGTATGTCAACTGTAATTGAAAAAAAAAATTTTTTTTTTTTTTTTAAAAAGAAAGCATGACTCCCTTATCCCAAACACATCACTGGCCGAACAGCAGGACTCATCCCGGCCACATCACAAAGTGCCTAAAAGGTAACCCCTAAGTCCAGAGTTGTCCCGCTAACCACCGCCTGTAACTGCTGGTGAGGTTCCTGACCTACTGTCCCACTTGTCCTGTGTGGGAGGTAGTCCCATAGCACCTGTGTGCTCCCTCACCTGTGACTCGGGTCCTGGGCCCCCTGCTGACCCTAACACTAAGGGGTGGGTGCCTGTCTTGACCTTCCATCGCAAGCTCAAGCTTAGCTGCCAGGACCCCCACGTAGAAGTCTGTGATTCCACCACAAGAGAGCACGTTTCTCCTCTGGGGTCTGAAGCTGTAATTCTGCAGACATCAGCATCCAATGGCACCCACCCCCACACACACACACACCATTCTACTGACTCCCCAAGACACTCTTCTGACACCCTCCTTTTCACTTGCTTCTCACAACCTTGTCTCTTCCACGCCCACCTTTCACCTGCATCCTAGGCAGGGCCACGCAGCTGGTCCAGTCTTGAGAATGACAAAAATCACCTCCCTACAAAGCAGGGTGGGGGTGAGGGAGAGACCAAAATTGCTAATGGCATGTCCATGAGAATTAGAAAGAAGTGGCCCTTCCTCCAGCTGCCAACCCTGTGCCATCCATTCCAGAATTAGATTCCGGTTACTGAACGCAAGTCAGTTTACTGGGCAATTGCCAAGTGCCAAGATCTCTGGGCTTACAAACAGGAATGAGACAGGGCTGGCCCCAGAGCCTGAGGTCAAGACTTGCTCTGTCCTCTTGGGCTGGGGTTGAAGGGTGCAGGGAGGTGGGGCCCAGTGGAGGTATGGCCGCCTGACCTGGGCCTGGAGGGATGAGTGAGTTCTGCCAGACAGGAGGTGAGTAGATCCTACGCAGGAAAAACAGAAGCAAAGGCAAGAATCAGCACATTTCAGGGCACATGGAGTGAATGCCGAGCTTTCGGTGAAGAGTGGGCAAAAGGGAAGAGGGAGAGATGAGGCAGCTCAGAACCCAATCCACTCACTCTTCCTGTAACTACTGCTTGAGGATCTATTATGTGCTAGGCCTGGAGAATAACAAATACTGATAAATAAAAGATGAGCCTACAGCCACCAGAAGCTATAAATGGACATGGGGCGAAAGGAACATTTCTAATGAGAGAGCTACACCCCACACACTACTCCCAAGGGCAGGGCTTACCAAAGAGAGGAAGTGACCTGCGGGGGACTAGGAGGTGGCCCTGTGTGCTAGAGGAGGTGACAACTGAGCCAAGTGTTAAAAAACGAACGGCAGCAGTTGCCCAGGGTTGGGTGGGGGCAGGGGCAACAGGTCCAGAGGGCTTGGCTTATGGAGTTCCGCAGGGACTTCAAACCTACATCAGAACAGGGGACTGGGACTTCATCCACAGGCCAACGCAGACCAACGCGGCCTGCAAGTCGGGGCGCTCTGGGCCGCAGGAACGCTCTGCAGCAGGCTGGACAGCAGGCAGGTGTGCAGAAGGCCAAGGAGACAATCCCTCCACAAAGACCGGCGGGAGGTGCACGAGGAGGCAGGGGCAGGTGCCAGGGGAACCTGCCAGGTACCAGTGTGCCCACCACGCTTTGCCTCATGAAGACCACTCAACCAACATGCAAGTGGGTCTACACTAGGTAGGCAGTGTTTCGACATGGTTTCACTTCCTCTTTGATGTTTGATTGGCACTTCACACACGGTCTACTTTTCTTTAAAATAGTTAAGACTGTCTTTTGCTCAGCTTAAAAAAAAATAAATAATAGAAACTTAAAAATCACATAGCATTTTTTTCATCGTACAGACCATAAAATTTGGCACAGGGTGACCACACTCTCCACTTACATCCCATGTCCTGACATCCCATTGTTCCAGACCAAAGTGTCCCTGCTTAATGACAGATTCTATGACTGCCCTTTTTGTATGCTCCCGATGAAAACATCTCTCTCTGTGGCTGCCGATGCCACACAGACCAAATGCTCAAATGTTCAAGGAGAGCAACAGCTCACCTGTCCGAGCTCCTTGCAACAAAGGCTCTTTTAATAAAGTTAGGTTCTGCTGGATGGGAGCTGGAAAGTGATCCTGCATTCTGGGAGACAGACTAGGACAGAGAGAGGGGGACGGGAAAAGGGCATTTCAGGTACAGGCCTTCGAGGGTGAACCCTGCCCCCCCACCCCCAACCCAGAAGCAGGCCCGGAGACGAGGGCCCCACAAACTCCAGGCCTCAGGCAGCCTCCACGGCGCAAGGAGCCCACCGGGCAGACCCGGAGTGCTGCTCTCCCCCACAATGTCATCACCACCCAGTGACCAACACTCCTGTCCTCTCCTCCCTTCACCGTGACCCTCCCCCACTGCAGGCCACTGACCCAGGCAACCTCCCCTACAGATAAAGGATCGGAAGCCCCAGAGACCATCAACCCTGTCTTCCAACACATTCGCATCTATATCACATGGCCTCCAGCACTTGGAAGGTGCTGACACGCTCTCTCTAGAAAACTGTCCTTCCTTCTCCATTCACTCCCCTTTCGACAGCAGGCGTTCCATGCCTACCCAGCCCGTTTTCAGCGAAGGGAGTCTGAAGGACAGAGGTGGAGGAATACTGAGTGACTGCTGGGGTTCTGGAGGAGACAGAGAAAAGGCTGTCACTGCAGGGGACAGCAGAGAACACACCGCCCCACCTCCCACGCTCATGACTGCTACCTCAGAAATATGGGAGCCGCCAGGCCACGGGAGTCATCGGACTCCAGCACGCCCGTTAGGAGGAGACAGTCGTCTGCATTTCATCCTAATATTCTGTGACAGACATGGTTTCCAAGGATTTGCCCAAGACAATGTGGAGGATTCGGTGGTTACTGTGAAAGAACAAGGTGACACAGGGGTGCCACCGTCGAGTGAAACGCCAACATGGCATGAACCTGCCCTGTCACCTAATCCTCCTATTTTCGCTCACTCATTGGCAGATGGGTCCTTAAAAAATTATGGCTCTTCATTCAGAGAAAGCTGATCTCTGGGAAGGAGGGAGGCGGGTGGAGGAGTGTGTGCGTTATATTTAGCAAACTAAGAAAATGAAGGCCAGGGCCAGGATTCAAAGCTTCTGACTCACTTTCTGACACTCGCTGCATTAAGCCACAACACTCTTTCTCTCTCTAATGAACATCTTGAAGCCTTATGTAGAGTTTCTTTCTACTCTGTCCCTAAAAAAATGAACCTGCCTCTTCGCATATAAAGAGTGAAAATTCAAGGCTCCGATTTGTTTCCTAAGGTTTAGATCAAGCTTGTCCAACCTGTGGCCCGCGGGCCTCACGCGGCCCAGCATGGCTTTAAATGCGGCCCAACACAAATTCGTAAACTTTCTTAAAAGACTGAGATTTTTTTGTGATATATATATATTTTTTAGCTCATCAGCTATTGTTAGTGTATGTTATATGTGGCCCAAGACAATTCTTCTTCCAGGGTGGCCCAGGGAAGCCAAAAGGTTGGACACCCCTGGTTTGAATCCTAATCTCACTATGAAGTTTAACCTCAGATTTTCTGAGCAGAAAAGCCATTGGAATCCATTTCATTTTTACAATGGGTTTTGGATAAAACAAAACAAAAACAATTGAAATAAAAATCACAAAAATTTTCCTAACCCAACTTCTTAATTCAAAACTATAAAAGCCATTGAAAAGAATAAGTGCAGGCAACAATCATTTCTGACATCAGGGCACAACCTACAAGTCCGCGTGCAAATGCCTAAAATAAAACACCAGTTTGCCCAGCCTTGTTCTTGGTGCTCCGAATGGTAAGCAGCAGGACAAAGATAGTAAAAAGTGAGCCATCTCTTTCCCCAATGAGTTTCTAATCTAGTAAGATACAAGTGAAATATTATACTATTAGCACAGGCACACGGTAAACCACCAAGGAGACTTCAAGGTCAAAAGAGAAAAAACCTGCAGGTGGAATGTACCCCACTCACCAGCACCTCCAGCTAATGGCAGGGACGCTGTGGGTGATGTTTCTTGTCACATGACTCAGAGCACTGACCCTCATTGAGTCACTTGGGATACACATCAGCATGGAAATCTTTTAAGAAACGTTTCATTGATATTTAACTTGCATCCATTTTACTTTTTGGGTAATCTCTCTAGGTGCCCTTTTAGTAACTTACCAATGTCTTAGATGGGAAGATGAAAACTGTGCATGACCACTGGATAGAAAATAAAGAGGTCTGCCTACCAATGGCAGGAAGACCTTCTGGGTGTGCAGAGAGAGAAGACGTGAGCTGAACAGAAGGAGGCCTTGTGACTAAGGGTCTCCAGTGTCAGGGTGAGGCTGTGAAACCAGAGGGCCACTATAAGCCACAGTCCAGGGGACTCACAGGAGGAACCAGTACTGTAATGAGATGACTCCAGCAGCAGGCGACCCGCCCCAGCAGCCACTAGAGCCCCGAAGATTAGACCCCGAAGTGCGCCCAGCATGACGGGTGCTGGGCAGGGGCAGGAGGTCGGGTCCAGCCCTCCTAGTACATGTGACCTGGGTCAGTAGTAACCTCTCTGCACTGAAGCTTTCTCGACCACAGAACAGGAAAGCTGACTAGAACATCTAAAGTCTCCTGTATGTCTAAAGTTCAAAGGGTCTTTGTTCTTCAAAATCTGGTTCAATTCCTGTTCCAAGTGACTCTCATATCACTTGGATACCAGTCCAACAGGTAACACAACACACTGCAGAGGGTCCACAGGGGCATAAGGGCTGGCTATATGAATATCAGGTGCAGCACCCAAAATAAAAAAGCTGAAACACCCAGAAAGATCAGGCTGTTTCCCTGCTAAGACTCCTTAAAAGCTACAGAAAGCACACACACTGCACTCAGATCATAATGCCAAGTCTCTTGAATCAGATTATACGTGCCAAAGACTATCTTGTGCTCCTCGGAACAAGTGACACTTTTATGCTTCCCTAAGCTAAGGATTTTTTTTAAAGTGATATATTGAAATGAGCACAGACTCTTCCCCAAACTGTTATTTTTCCACCGTAAAAAACAGAAACATCAGAATCTAACTTCCTCCTGAAAACACCCCATAGGAAGGACTGGCCTATGGACTACTGTTGCGATACGAGGTCTAGGCCCTGCACACATGTGGTCCCTGGATCAGCCTCATCAGCATCAACTACTCAAGTCAAACTGCAGGTGAGGCCTCCAAATGACCTTGATGCATGCCTGAATTTGAAAAGTGCTTGAATTCAGCCTCCAGAAAAACCTACAAAAAAGAGGGGCGGGGGGGGGGGTAAACATACCTGGCTCCAAAGATGTCCTTTTTGGCAAGATCAATTCCAGAAACAACCTTCACTCTCAGAATACGTGACTCTCCCTGTTGGAAGGAGAGGGAAAACACAAGTTTAAAAAACAGACCTTCAGTCGATCACATTCTCACCCAGTCTGCTCCTGTTTGGGCCAGTACTGAGATACAGAACAAACCAATTCGAGCACAGGCAATTCTTCCTTATGCTAAAGTTCAAAGTGCAACATTCTGGCTCTAAAGTCTTAAAACCCTCAAAATCTAGAGCAATCCAGATGACTTGAGCACAAGTTTAATTTCAACTGAATCACCCAGATCAATTTTTTCTGCCATTGAAAGGAAATATTTCCCAGTTGTATCAAGCACATAACCACACATAAGAAACCATGTGGAGGGGAAGCCAGGATGGCTCAGTGGGTTAAGCGCTCACTTTGCAGCCATGGGGACGGGGGATCGAATCCCGGTCCCGGCCTGTGTGGACCCATATGCTGAACTGGGAGCTCCCCCAGTTCGGTTCTCGCCGGGGTGAGACCCCGGCTCAGTTCCTGCCCTGCACAGCCCCGCGCCTACATGTGGACTGAAAC
Organism: Craseonycteris thonglongyai; assembly: GCA_004027555.1. Classification (NCBI taxonomy): domain Eukaryota; kingdom Metazoa; phylum Chordata; class Mammalia; order Chiroptera; family Craseonycteridae; genus Craseonycteris; species Craseonycteris thonglongyai. The sequence continues at coordinate 30,848 of PVKE010003723.1, forward strand.
TATGTTGAAATACCAATGATGTGCAACTATGGAGACTGTTCTGGGCCCTCCCCCTTCTCTCTGTCTCTCTGTCTCTCCCTCCCCGTCAAAAACAATAAAAATAAATCTTTTAAAAAAAAAAAAGAAAGAAAGAAATCATGTGGATACATGCCCGAATGCAGCAAGGCACCATAAATTTAATAAATAATTCCTCCTTTGACATTTATATATTCGTGTGTGTGTGTGGCCTGAGAAAGAAAGGAATTTCATGTGGTAAAAATCTCTCTTCAACATACAGTTTCAAAATATCAGCGCTGACAAGCAAACACAATTCCTCAGTCCCAGTACAAACAACAAAAAAGAGCATCGTAAATGGAAATCATCCCAAACCATTTCAGAAATCATTCACTCATTCATTCACCTGCTTCTTCATTCATTCATTTCAATATTTTCTAAGCAGCTTCTATGCCCTGGGCATTGAGCTAGGCCTTGAAATATAGCATGAATATGCTTGTGGTCTACTGAGTGACAAGCAGGCCACCAGTACGGGACCCTGTGGGCACCACGCCAAGGGGCATGGGTTGGAGAAGTACTTTAAGGCTAAGACAGGAATGCCAGGAGAGCTCAGTGGTTGTTGAGCACTTGCCTTGCAATTGTGAGGTCTGGAATTCGATCCCCAGCCCCAACCCATATGCTGAACTGCATTGCAACTGGTAACCACTGGGACGGCTTGGCAGCGAATGTTCTTGCCTCCCACGCAGGGGGCCCCTGGTTCTGTTCCCACCCCTCGCAGCCCCATATCCACTTGAGTGGAATGAAACTATGTCATAACTAATGATGTTCAACTATGGAGACTGCTCTGGGCCCTCCCCTCTTCTCTCTCTCACCTTCTCTCAAACAATAAAATAAAACTTTTTTAAAGATTTATTTTATTGTTTTTGACAGAGAGAGATAGAGAGAGACAGAGAGAGAAGGGGGAGAGCCAAGAGCAGTCTTCACAGTTGTATATCATTAGTTTTTTGACATAGTTTCTTTCCACACAGGTGGGCACAGAGCCATACAGGGTGGGAACCGGGCCAGGGGCCTCCCGCATGGGGGGCACACCCCAGAGAGCCGGGGCCGAACCAGGGGCCTCTTGCATGGAAGCTCGCCCTGGCAGGACTGAACTGAGTCCCCCACCCCCACATGGGGGGCACACCACAGTTCAGCATATGGGTCCACACGGGCCAGGACCGGGACCGGGACTCAATCTTTGGACCTCCGGGCTGCAAAGAGAGCGCTCACCCTGCCGAGCCATCCGCGCATCCCAAAAATAGATTAAAAAAAAAGATTAAGACATTCAGGATGGATGATATGGCTTAGGGGAGGCGACAGGCAGAAGTCCAGGATAACTCTCAGGTTAGTCTAGGTCACTAACTGTTAACATAAAGTAAAGCAGAGGATTAAGAGGAATTCAAGGAGCCTATAAAACAACCAGGTGCAAAAAATTTATGACATTGATAAATGGGAGAGACGTCTGGTCCTGGTTAGACTTGGGAGTTCTCTAGGCATAGCTGATAGCTGGTAGTTACAACTAGATGTCACTGGAAAGGTATCCAGAATGAGGGCTAGGGATGCAGCTCTTGGGGTACACAGCACTGAGGAGTGAGAAAGAAGTCATATAAGATTCAGCTACCCAACATGTTTTGTCAAAACCTAGGTGAGGGAAAGAAACCCAAAATGGCTGTGTAGATTATGCAATGTCAAAGGCGATCAGGGCAGAGTGACATAACAAAACGTAGAGACACCAGGACGCTGAGGCGCTGCCGGTGAGCCGCACAGATCGGCCGCCTCCGTGCCGTCGGAGCCCGTACTCAAGATCATTTACTTTCCAGGATTCTTCCATCCATTCAACCCCCCACCTCAACCACCCGGTGCTGACACAGGCTGCCCACACGCAAACACAGTGGGGCATACAAGTATGTTTGAGGGGAGGTTTTTCCACTTCTGTGTGCTGATGATCCCTTTCAAAGGCAGGCCTGCACTCAGCATGGGCAGGATTTAATGTGTTTGGCAGCCTTCACAAAAAGGATGAAAGCAAGTCAGGGACAACCACCACACATAACAGTGTCCCCAAGTGTTTAGCAAAGTTCTCAGGTTCTATGCTTTTGCCGTGGTTCCTGCAAGTGCTGGGTTGGCTGCCCTGACCTTTCTCTTACACACTCACCTCACCAGCCACCGTCAAGGATTCTTTCTAATATATATATTTTTATTTATTTTTATTTTTGACAGAGAAAGAGAGAGAGAGAGAGAGAGAGAGAGAGAGAGAGAGAGAGAGAGAGAGAGAGAGAGAGAGAGACACAGAGAGAGAACTGAACTGGGGGCACTCCCCAGTTCAGCATATGGGTCCGCACGGGCCGGGGCCGGGACTCAATCCCCGGTCCCTGGCGCTGCAAAGTGAGTGCCCAATCCACTGAGCCATCCCGGCTTCCCCAAGGATTCTTTCTTAGCACGGATGCTATCCAGGCTAAGGTTCTGGTCTGTCTCTCACAGTAAGCTATACCCCACTGTCAATCACTTGATGTCTACTGTGGCCTGCTCAGCGCTAGAAATGCCACAGTGAAAGTACTTCATACACATGGATCACAATTTGGCAACAGAGCGGTGTAGGGTTCACAGTATACTTGGGAAGAGTTTATGGCCCACCAGTGCCCATAACATACAAACTGATAAGCATGGATGCAAATGAAATCTTGTCTGCCATGAGAAGAGGTTAAAGATTTTACTTGAGATGGAATGAGAAATCATTTAGAAGAAGAAATGGAGGGCAGGGACCTTATATTTCCTGTCTTTCCTGCTTCCCTCATCTCAACTCTCTCCTTTCCCACCAATCACAAATACTGCAAAGCAGCAAGGCTCCCCCACAGCCCTGTGCAGCCCCCACCCTGCTGTGGTCTGGACCACCGCAGAAGGTGGGCACTGCTAACTTCCAGGCCAATCTTTGGTACTGGCTAAAGAAGGTATCTGATCTGGCAGCAGAAAGGGGATCAGATCTTTGAGAACAGAGGATGGAGGATCTGCTAAGCAATAACTTCTGATAAGCAAACTCAGATGGAGCAGCAGCTCTGGTCCCAGCCCTAGTCTTGCACTTGAAACTGATTCGGCAGAGGCAATAAAGAATGGACTGGGTCCAGGATGGAAACCAAGATACAGCCACAGGAGTTCTGGTAAGAAACCATCTCTTTGTCTCGTAGTCCTCAGAATTCTCAGAAAGCCTGGGCAGGGTCCTGGGCCTTCCACAAACTGGAGAAGGGGTGCAAACGAACCTTTTCTGAATGCTAAGGAACAAGATAAGCACAGCTAACATGTGGATCCCTTTGGTTTACATCAACATTGGGTGAATGTTACACTGAGTGGACAGACCTACTTTCCAAAGGCATACATTTTAAAATCAGAGAACATTATGGATAAACGAGAAAAAATAAATTTAAGCAAAGGGATAACTACATTTTTAATGAAAATGGGTTTGTTCATTCATAAGCATGAGCACCTGCCCTGTTCTGAGACCTAGGGATACCACGATAGAGATAAAACGCCCCACCCGGCCCAACCCACCTTCTAGTGTCGCTGAGAGTGCACTCTCTAAAGGCTCTCAACCACATGGACAAACATGTCAGGAGAGTCTGGAGGGCGAGTGGAAATACACAGGATAATAATTTCAAGTGCTTTATTGAGGACTTAACATCTTGCACACACACCCATTCACCAAACAAATTTTCATTTAGGTATCCATCCTAAGAACATAAGCACAGATATATGAGGGTTATCTGGAAAAAATGCAGCCATTGTCAATATAATGAAAACGGTTACGTGGCTGGATGCTTTCCAGACAGCCCTCATATGCACAAAACAATTCAAAAACTCAGAAGAATAGTCATGAAGCATTTTTTTTTAATTGAGAGAAAGCTAAAAGTCCCTCAAAAGTAGACATCTAAATATTTATAACAACTCTGTGTAACGAGTTACAACACTGTCATTAAAAATATGTGAGAACTGAAATGACCTTCATTAACTCCACAAGTATTTGCTAAGTACCCACCACCGTGTGTCATATACATTGTCTGGAGGTACAGATATAAGCATGATGGAGTTTACGCCTCAAGGAACCCACAATCTAGAAGACAGACAGAAAATATAAATATATAATGCAAAAAACAAGCATGGTAATTTCTGGTGGTAAGTGCTTTGAGGAAGGCGACAGTTAAATAAAAGCAACTAAGCAGAGGGAGAGCGGGAGGATATTTATGAGCAGTGGCTGGGAAAGGCCTCCCTGGAGAGGAGATATTTGAGCTGAAACCTGAAGGAGACAGAGTGAGATAATGGGTGGGTGGGGTGAGGTGGGGTGGGGGTTATGTAGGGATGGCATCAAGTCCCAAGGCCAGGAAGAGCAAATCTGGCATTTCAGGAAAAGGTCAGCATGGTATGGTGGGGTCAGACACCTGAAAAGGTGAAGAGGGTGGGCATTAGGCCAACCACCTTTGGAAAGTTTTAAGCAGAGGAGTGACAAAAGTTGACTTACAATTTTTGGAACACCACTTTGGTTGCTATGGAGCAATGAACTATAAGGAACAAGAACAGAGTGGGGAGACTAATTAGAAAGGATCTAGCAAGAGATGGTAAGGCTTCACATTGGAGAGCAATGGAGAGGTGACCAATATGGGCATACAAAAACATGTTTGAAATAAATGATTTGGTCAAAACAAAAGTTTCAAAACAGTTTGTACAACTGAGTTAGAGATGAGCACGTTGTTCAATAAGTCATTTCTTTCCCTTTTCCATTTGGACCCCCAACTAGACTATAGTTCCCAGAATTCCTGGCAGTTAAGTCATGTGACTATGTTCTGGCCAATGGAATGTGGACAGAAATAATGGCCCTCTTTTCCAGACTAGTGCTTAGACCTGCCACTCATCATCCTCCATTCTCTCCCGTTCTTCTGCTCAATGGAGAAGATCCTGAAACCAGGAAGGGGAAAACTCCATGAAAGGAGCAGAGTGGAATAGAGCATCCCCTACCCTACCTGCCCCCTCCATGATTGCCTACTGACCCCGCCCAGACAGTGAGCTGGAAATAGACTTGTATTGTTTATTTCCACTGAAATCTGAAGGTTTCCTCAGCAGTTAGCTTATCATGTACAATATAATTTCATTTTAAAATAAATATCAATTATATGCACAGAAAGTATGATGTTAAAAGCAACTACCTCTGGATCATCGATAACTTCTTTTGGCTTATCTGCTTCTGTTCCTTTTAAAACATTAATTACTTTTTCAGAAATTGAATTTGTGTAAAACTTCAGAAAATATATTAAAAAGAAGAAAAATTTTAAATCACAGGTTGAAAATTACAGGCTTCTGTATTTCTGAAATGAATAAACTGACAAGTTATATTTTAGCCAACTCACAAAGGTATAGAGCTGTGTATTTGGAAAACATAAAAAAAGTTCTCTTATGTGATACGTAGGCAACAGCTGGGAGATGAAAGGAAGAGAGGGCTCTATTGAGCACTTACTATTTACAAGCACTTCTTGCAGGAAACACACCTCTCTCTGAAGTTAAGGGGAGGGGAGCAGGAAAGAGAAGGTTACTCCATAAAAATAGTTTTTACACATGGGGTTCAGACATATAGCAAAACCTTCTTATCTTTGTTTCCTCCAAATAACAAGCTGGCATACAGATAAGCTGCCATCGTCAATCTGTATGGCCACACATGACCAGGTGTGTGACCAATTTATCAGATGCAGTGAGCCCCAAGCTGAGCAACTGTACTTTCTGAAGCATTTTATTACTTTCATAAAATCTATGCATGACATTTTAGTCCCTGGTTATGACTCCAGTAGAATTAAATATTTAACTAAGGTGGCTATGACAATGAAAATATTATCCAGAAATGGACTGTACCATGCAGAGAATACACAAGCACAGAGGAGGGCAGGCTGAAAAACCACACATATTCTCATGACTTTCAGTGTCTCTTTCTGTTGCTATCAACCTGTGTTTTGCATTGTTATTGTCTAACAGAGATGATTGTATGCATACTTGACATGTGTTTTCCTTTTCCACTTCGTTTTCTAATTCTTCCTGAAGACGCAAAACAAGATAAGGTGCTCAAGTCATAAATGAGTGGCATAAAGGAAGTCCTAACTTAAAATTAGGGAGCATGCCCAAGGCTCACTTGTAAGACTATTCTGTAGCATGCAGCAGCCTGCTCATATAAGCTGAGTATAAATGGTTACCAGACTCCCATGTCCACCCACAAAGTTATTACATCATCTATCAAACTTGTTCTGAGGATAAAATAAGTCCAAGTTCCAACTCAAAACAAAATACTAAAACTTACCTTTTCCTCTATGAATTTGCCTGTAAGTAACTTGGTGTATCTGATCCCTTATTCTTCACAATAGCAGCTGATCTCCCCACCAAAAATAGGGGAGAGCTGGGCTGGAAAACAAGTGTTGTTTCTCCACAAGGATCCACTGTGACCCTAAGATGTCACATGCACCAGCTGTCCATGGACAAGGAAGTCCTAAGTCAGCGACTTGCACATCTTGACCATTCTCCTTAAATCAATTTATGTATTTACCTTCCATATTCTTTTATACCCCCAGCTATTACCCATAACATTTGCAGGCTCGCAGTAAATACTCCCTGGATTAAAAGAGATGGTCACTAATTTTTTTTTTTTGTACCAGTGACATATCTGTTATATATACATCAATTAACTGCAGTTGCTTTAAAAAAACAAATAAGCTAACATATGGAAAGTGTCCACACTGTGCCTGCTACACAGATCTCATTAATCTTCCCATTCCTACCTTCTCTTATTCCAACTACGAGACAAAATCCTATTTCATACATTTTTCAAAATCTCCTCCCGAGTCCTAGCCTCCCACACTCAAGTCATCTTCGACTCGTTTTACCCTGTAGCCTGTCCTCTTCACTTCTGCCGTTTTCACCCCAATTCCTACCCTCTAAGTCTAAACCTTTTCCCCTCTTCCCTCTTGATGGGTTCCCTGACCTTACACTGCTGCCATCTCTCCTAACTTTTCTCTCTCTCTCCCTGTTCTCCACTTTGACTTTCCAATTACATATTCAACAAAAATGTAGTGGTGATTATTATGCTCAAGGCATTGTGCTAGAAGAAAGGAGGAGCACAGAACTGAACCAGACACATTCTTCCCTGCCCCTCTGGGGCTTACAATCAACTGAGGAGATTAGTTCCACACATACCTAAAATATACTTACAATACAGGCGTGGAATAGAGACATAAGATATGTGTGGTGAGAACAAAGACACAAGATGGAAAACACATCCAGCTCAAACTCAGCTAACACTAATGACAGCAAACAGCCATTCACTGTAGCTGTTCACCACTGCAGCCCAACATATTGTTCTAAACAAGTGCAAGTCCTGAGGATATTAGTACTGGAAAAAAATTGCAGATACACAGGATTCTGTGCAACCTAAATTTCTCAACCTTTACATCATGGCTACAGTTATGCCAAAAGGAAAAGTTAACAAATGTGGGAAAGTAAAGGCTGACCCTCTAAAAGCAGAATAATAATTGTAAAGGGTGTCCCAAAATTCACGCAAGATTTGAATTTTGTGTCATTTGTGCGGTAAAGTGTTGCCAACGAAAAAAAAGACAGCGTGACAGCTGACAGTTCAGGGTTATTAAAAATGGAGCCCTACACGAAAGAACAACGCATTTTCATTGTTGAGCAATGAAAATTTACAATTTTTAATTATAAACCTGTTTTCTATCAAAATTACTTCTTGCGTGAATTTTGGGACACCCTTTAATATGACGAACTTTCAGAAATTGCACTGTGTGCTTTCAAAATATGTCTACACGTTCTTGATAGTCCTCTCTCTTCAAGAGGTAGGGCGTAATTCTCCTCCCTTGCCCGGGACTTGGTGATGTCTCTCTAATAAACAGAATGTGGAGAAGGTAACAGTGTGTGAGTTTGAAGATTCTGCTATAAAAGGCTTGTCTTCCTCTCACTCAGATCCCTCCCTCTCTGGGAAACCAGTTGCTGTCGTGTTGTGAGGACACTCAAGTAGCCCTATGAGAGGAGAGGTCGACGTGGTGAGAGAAGCCTCCTGCCGCCAGCCATGTGAAGTGGGTCCTCCAGCTCCAGTTCAGCCTCCTAGTGACAGGAGCCCTGCCAGCAGCTTGACTGCAACCTCCTGAGAAATCCTTTCCCGCCATAGCCCAGTGACGATGCAAAGCACGTGTCATGTGTCAGAACCGACCAGCAAAGTCATTTCTGACTTCTTGGCGCACAGAAACTGACAGAGAAGAAATGTTTGTTGCTTTAAGCTGCTCAGTTTTAGAATAATTTGTTTACAGCAGTGGATAACGAATGACTGGGGAGAATCCAGTGCAGTAATTGGAGTCTAATTTCTCTCTTTGCTAAATTGAGATTTTCCTATGTATTAGGGACAATGTTTGAATACAAGGAAAAGACCCTACTGACTCAAAAACTATGGCCTGTGCTTCCTATCCTGTAAAAAAGCATGGCATCTTTAAGGCAGAATTATTATAACAGAACTTGATGACTTGCTCAACGTAAGTGCAACACCTATATTATTTTTAAGAAGTTTGGCACATGAATGCCCCGTAAGTACAGTCAGTAGCTGAAACTGAAACAACTTCAAAAAAAACTTAGAATACCTGACCTTAAGCACACATTTTTTTAATTCCAAAAACAATGATGGTAACATTAGAGAGTACCTGTGAAACTTCCATTTGCCTTTAAAGTAGGGTGACCAGATGTCCTGCTTTTGGCGGGACAGTCCCGATTTTTAACAATTTGTCCCGCATCCCACGGCGTTTTAAAAAAGTCCTGATTTTTGGAAAGAATGCACGACAAGCTAGGGAACGGCGGGAGATAGACCCAATTTTTAATCAAGAACCCCCTCCCCCCTGGTCAATGGTGTCCCGCTTTACCAATGTGAAAATCTGGTCACCTTAAAAGTAACTCTAAATTCATTCCTTCTTCGTTCCACGGCCTCATTCATGTTGTTGCTACTAGCAGAGCGGTCCGGCACCAACTAGCAGAACCTCTTCCAGTGTCATTGGAAGTGTCCGTTCTTCCAGAAGCTCCTGGGCACCTACCATGTGCCCCACCCTGTGTAGTTGGCTGTTCATGCGGGGCAGCTTCTCTTCATCCTAATTCACCTGCCACCTCATTAGTCTAATCTTTCCCACATGTCTCTTCTCCATTGCTCCGGTGGGACCCTCCCCAGGACAAACAGGTCAAATTGAAACTCCTCTACCTGGCACGAAAGGCTCACCACCACCTGCTTATTCCCCAACTACCTGTGCCCTTTGCGGTGGCACAATGCCCTTCTTAGGTGACCCTTCCCACAAGGTCTATTCACCACCAGGGGTCTGCTCGGATCCAGGCAGTTACTCAACCAGAAGTGCTTACTCTGTGCTAAAAGCAGTACCAGGAGTAAGGCTTCAATTAGACAGAGCAAGAATTTCTGTGTATCTGGAGAAAACACACACGTAATTATAAGATGATAGAATAAGTTGAATAAAAGCAATGGTTGACATTGTGCAAGAACTCAGACGAGGAAGAAATTAATGTACCTGCCAGGGGTGGGAAGAAGAAAATAGGCCAGAAAGTTGGGGACAGCCCCAGATGAGCAGACATGTGAACCAGGCCTTGAAGAATGAGGAAAAAGGAGGAATAACTTTCCAAAGGAAGAAGGAAGAAACATGAGGGCACCTCAAAAGGGAGAGTCAGTGTGTGGGGAGGAGGGGGCGGGAAGAGGTGCCCGGGCCTAGGCAGGGCAAATGCACTTAGGCAGGTGAGTGACAAGCTACTCATAACAGAAGCAGAGGAAAGAGGAGGGGAGGGACACTAGCGTGGTCTGCTACTCCGTCTGGCAAATGGAGGGCATGGGACTGGTCCCCAAGCTATTCCTGGGAAGAAACAGCATGGTTTGGTGACAGGGCAGCTCTGCTTTGCAAGGCAGAGGAGACACCACCAACTCCAGTTTCCAGTTTCAGTGGGGGCTGATGCAACTGAATGATAGAAAAGAAAGAAAAGTGGGTCTGAGGCTAAGGGAAATACAAGAACTTGGGTTTCTTGATCTGAGGTTATCGTCCACGTGTGCAGGTAGACGGACACACCCAAGAGGCAGTTAGAAGTCAGAAACCAGAGCTCAGCACAGGGGTCAGAAACAAACACCCAGTGCCAGAGGCTTGGCGCCTTCCTCTGACCATTTATTCTGGCACTTGAAAAACAAATCACTGTCATCTTTTCTTCATTGTAAGGAAGTCTCATTTTTCTCCATTGAACTCGATGGCTATGCTGTCTAATGTGGTACCCACCAACTACATGAGGCTATTAAATTTAATTAAAATCACTTAAAATTGAAATTCAGTTCTGTGGTAGCACTAGCCATATTTTCAGGGCTCAGCAGTCTCATAGGCCTAGTGGCTACTGTACTGACCAGTGCAGACAGAGAGTATGTCCATATTCACAGAAAGTTCTACTGGATAGTGCCACTCAATCTCGATGCACGAGTGCAGCAGGATTTGAATAGCCTCTTGTGAAGGAAGAAAGAAGCAAGAAAGGGAGGCTGGGACCCCTATTCTTAACACAATTATAATGTAGAAGAGTTAAGCTATGGGACTCAGCTATCTGACAATGAGACAGCTTTTACTGTAGTCACGTGTTCTCGGGTCAAGATTTCCTCTGAAATATTCAAGACCGGCAGGTAAATGAAGTGTCTGTAAAGTAATAGCTGTAAAATCTATCAAAGCAGATACTGTATAGTACAGTTTACCTGCATTGAGACATTTTAAAACTCATTCTACAAAGAGAGGAACAGTCATGATGGTGACTTACTAGAGTGTGACAAAAAGCTGGGAGTTTTAGCTGCGTTCAGGACAGGCCAGTAGCATCACAAGGTGGCTAAAGCTGACACAGTTTTCCCAGGAAAAGTATTCAGGAGGTAAAGAAAAAGAAAAGGAAAATCCCAATAGGGGTTCATTCTTGGTCTCTTTAAAGAGAATTACCTACACACTGGAAACTATTTAGAAGGAAAGGGCTGGTACAAAAAAGGCATAAACTCAAATAACTGAAAAGGCTGAAGAATGGGAGTGGCCAACCATCCAGAGGGATCCCTGTGAAGACAGACCAGGCCCAAAGCGTGAACTGAAGACATGGGAGGAAGGTCTCCTGACCATTACATGTGGGCGGACCAGCAGCAACCATGTCCATCGGCTTCAGGAAGGCAACGCTGCTGAACATTCGATACATTCCAACAGAATCACACTGGAGTGCCCATAAGATTCCTGTCGATTCTAAGACAGCAGCAGGTCCTCAAATAACGCTGTTCTGTTCAGTGTCGTTTCCGTAGACCATTCAGGAGATGCCCCAGGAACTTAGCTCTTGCTTATATTTGTTAGCCTGTGGTAAAAATGCCTTTGTTATGGGTCATTTTGTGGCAATTCCAAGAACCTACAGACGACGTACCTGAGGACTCCCACGCCCATTCTGCATGGCTGGCCCTGAATCATGCAGGTTTCTCTCATCCCCGCCCTCAACCCCTACAACTAAATAGTTCTGACCCACACCGTACGAGTGCTAGTATTGCATTTCTTTTTTTCAGTGACAACATCATGTCTTTGTCGCTGACTTTGGAATAGAGTAGAGCCCTGGCAATCGCGGTGGTCATCCCAAGTTCTTTGCAGATGTCAGTATTCCACATCGGTTCACCTGGAAAATACACCCCTGAAGAAGTGATGGGGGAGCACGTGGGCTTAGGGGTTGGCTGAGGAGTTAGCAAGTGGGTGGTGACTGGGGTCAGTCACATGCTGAGGGACACGTGCGTACCCACAGGCCCTACCTCTAACACAGAGAATGCAGATTTTTCCACGTGCAGGTAGATTTTTAGAGTGGCTCTCAACTAAAAATGTTAAATCTTCAAATGCTAAGAATCCACAGTCACTCCGTGAGTATGGGGAGAGGAGAGAAAGGTGCCATTGAATGGTGCCCATGAAATGAATGAGCTGGCAAGCATTCCAGCTTAAGGTCATAGTCACTCTCTTCCACTAATTAAAACTTCTCTTTTTACCAGGAGAGTTGGTCAAGCTCCCTGTAAAAGGCCTTCAAAGAATCCATTATCAATGGTTCTTTTGTTTCAAACCTCTAATCATAAGACAGGAAACATTTTTAAATTCCTCCAAGATCACTAAGACAAGAATTATCTTGTGTTTATAGTTCTAAAAATGATCACCATAAACAATGGCACTTTGTTGAAAGCCAAAAATCAGAGCTCAAGATCTAAATTCTGTATTTTTCATGGCACTCCTATCTCTGACCTCTCACAATAAAGTCAAGTCTGGGTCTCTGGGTGGAATGTGTAGCTTGATTAGAAGGAACTGGGAAAGGTCTGGGTTTCAGGAGGCTGGCAAGGACCCTCAGAAAGACATTCCCCAGGGTGGGTAGGGGAGAGGGAGGGGCGTTCCTGGGGTCCCAAATCAGAGTCTCACCAAATAGGATCAGAAGTGTACTCATGTCAGTGTGCCAAGGGCTTCCGGCATCTTAGAGAAGACACAAGTGAACAAAGCTGCTAACTCCGGCCAGTGCCAAGTTCTAGATTTTACAGTGAGAAGGACCAAGGGCTGGTGCCTTTCTTCTGCAGGTCGGCTGAACAGACACAAGTTATCATGAGTCGGAAGGCTGTGTGGTGAGCACGTACTCCACACACGGGCTTCATCTGATTATCCAAGCACATGCTGTGCTCGCCTCCACAACAGGATGGCTTCTAGCACTGCTTCCCAAGTTCAAAGAACAGGAGCAAACAGAAACCTTTCTAGGCTTCTACTTCCTGCGCTCCAGACCGCCTGTTTCTCTTCCATTCCCAGGCTCCCTCCGGAGACTGCACCACAACTGACAGGTTTCCTCTTCACACACTGCAACTGAATCCCAACCCTGCCTCCAGAGATCACACCCAAGTCACCTGCACTGGCACTATGAATATCCCCAAACGCTTCAACCACATAGCCACAGGTAACTTCTTGGTTTGCTCCCACAAATACCTTGTTCATGACTAGCTTAATTTTCAGAAGGTAACTATTTCTAATTCTTGGCCAACCAATGAAGCTCTTGTAAAACAACTATCTATAAATGGGGTACAGTTAGAAGACTTCCTGCACTAATGCGTAGTGGCTACATTAGAGTAGGTAAGTCTACATGAAAGATGACCAGGAGAACCAAAGCCCCAAAACACAGGAAAGGGATGGAGCGGAGGGCATCCAGGCCCTATACCTTCTACCACATGACATCCTACAATGGCTGAGAGAACCTGCCGGGCACCTCAGAGATGCCCCAACTTTGAACAAAAAGAAGTTATGAATCATAATATAAATCATAATATAAATTATACAGACTGTGTTTACAGCTGTTTGTTCCCTCTACCAGAAGCACCAATTTACTGTATTTTTGCTCACATTTGCTACTTGTACTTTAGGGGTCAGTTTAAACATTACATTTTCTACAAATGTCTTTCCAGGGTTCCTACGCTAGTTAAGTCCTCCTACAGTAAGCTCCCACATTACCCTGTACTTCTCCTCTCGTCCTTTATTGCCTTTTTAAATCAGCTATCACGCCCGAAGACAAAACTAGGCAGCAGATTAGGGGAAGCGACAAGATTAATGGTCCATGTGCAACTGCCAATCTCTTTGCTTGCTCGGCACCATTTTCCTGGACTCTGGCAAACAGCAGGGCACCCAAACATTTCAGGGGGAGTGAATGACCGATGGAGCGAATAAATGAAATCAATCCAAGGCAACATTTTAGAGTGAATTACTACAGGGGTGCCCCACTGGGCCACAGCAGGTGATAGGTGGTGGGTGAGAGAGCAAGTGAGGCTTCATCTGTATTTACAGCCGCTCCCCATTGCTCACATGACCACCTGCGCTCCGCCTCCTGTTAGATTAGCAGTGGCTTTAGATTCCCATAGGAACACGAACCCTACTGTGAACTGCACATGCACATCCTCCCCCTCCCCAGTCCATGGAAAACTAAACCAGTCCCTGGTGTCAAAAAGGTTGGGGAACCACTGAATTACTACCGTGTTTCCCCGAAAGTAAGACATCCCCTGAAAATAAGACCTACTTACAGTTTTGCCTCTCGCTGAAATATGTATAAGGCATCCCCCCCGAAAATAAGACCTAGCACATCTTTGGGAGCAAAAATTCATATAAGACACTGTCTTGTTTTCGGGGAAACAGGGTATAAGACACTGTCTTATTTTCGGGGAAACAGGGTAAACACCATGTGAGCATTTAGAAAAGGAGAGCCATCTATAGCTAAGGCCTGCTGAAGAATACGGCATGCACACGTACTTCCCTAGCTGGTAAGGATAATATCCAGGGCATGTAGCACATGAGTGTATACAGACTCTGACCAAACCAGACTCTATTCTTCCAAACAGGATGAGGGCATGAAGGTGAAGTGATACTAAAGTTAAGTAGGACTCATTGCCAACTCCTATCCAAAGTATAATCATTAGAAAATGCCAGGGAGGTCTCAGGGGTCACCTCACGGCGCTCTAATGTTAGCTCCATCCAGGGCCACATTCCAAGCCAGGAAAATCTGGATGGGATAATGATGGCAGGCTAATTCACTTCGTAGTTGATACACACAACTAGATAAAATGCCAGACAACTGGATCAGAATTGAAAAAGCCCTCACCAGAATGGGTAGCAGGCCAAACCTCCCAGAAGGGAGTCTGACAGGGGTGTGTGTGCGCACTTAGCTGCCGGAGCTCATGCCCAAGAGCAGGAAGGTAGAGCATCAAAAGTCAGGGGGGAGTCACTGGATTGGTACTTCATCTGAAGCTCATCATTATGACAGTGTAAACCACTTGCACAATTCAAAGTCCAGAGCAGGGAGGGTCATCACACTGTGCCCTGGACCAGCATTATGTTCAAACCCAAGCGGCATGACTGAGAAGGGAAGTGAGTGCTTCCCTTTGTGTTCTAAGCCAACAGGACAAAAGCCAAACAACAGAGTACTAAAGCAACCCAAAGAAAAAATGAGGATGTTCTCTCTGCACAGGTTTGAAAATCCAAGATAAGCTGTCCCATGAAAGGGCTAGGCAGGAACATTGGGTAGGGAACGCTACCCTTAAGGTAGAAGAGGACAGGGAAGGAGACTTGTGTATGTGAATGCGCACCCAAACACTGGGCTGCATGTGCATAAGAGAAGCTCTGTAAGGACAGCAGGAACTGGTTCCATTGGCTGACTCTGAGGACACAAACGTGATGGCTAGGGACAGAGGTGTTTGAGACGGACAGACAACAGACAGACACACTTCTCACTGCATAGCCTGTTTCAGCTTTTAATTTAAAACCATTTACGTGAATTAACAACTCAAAACATTTGTTTTAAAGTAGCCAGGATAGTTCATAAACAAACAGACAGACATCACATGAAGACTCAGGAATGTTTAACCTGGTTTTTTTTTCTTTTTTCCTTTTTTCTTTTGTAAGGACCGAATTCTTTCTGCAGGAAGGAGGCGGTGGTGGCAGAAGCAAAGTCATTTTACGCTGTGAGGCTGCAGAGGGCAAACCTCAGTCAAGGGGTGAAAGTTGCAGGAAGCCAGGCGCTTCACTGAGGGAACAGCGCTTCCAGCCGCTAACCCTCCTGCTCACATACCACGAGGGTGGCTTCCTGAGGCTGAGAGCTGGCTGCTTAGAACTGGAGGGAAAGCAAAGGCCTGCCACCTGCCAAAAACGTCACCGAGGGAGGAAAAGGAACCAGATGGCCCCTGGTGTCCTTCCCAACTCGGTAATGGCGTGATTTTAGAAGACCTGTGCATGAGGAGCCAAGAACTCAGTCTATCTAAGACTATGCAGGACCACACACTTTCAACATGTGCATTATGTAACTTCTCTAAGGCAAAACCCAAGAATGATAATTACAATCCCCATCTACCTCACAGTGAGCACAAAAGATTATTCGTGAATCAGAATTCTGCCTGAAAAGCAATGAGTTTCAAAACACCATGAATGAAGTAACCAACAGGAATAAGAGCATTCATAAACACTATTGGGGGAGGAGGTCTTTGTTGTTATTCTTATTCCACATGTTATTCCTAAACGGGTTAATTGTGGCTAACTGGCTGCAACGAGAGATTTAAAATTCTTCTTTTGAGGAATAGCAACACTTCTCCTGTGTTGGTCACCAGAATCGGTCTCAGGATAACGGAAGGGAAGGACAATAGGAAGTGCCAGTGGTTACTGGGTAAGGCGTGGCTGAAGTTGGCTTGAAGGCTGTAGAAAAGCTAAAGTGAAATGATATAGAAAAGCAAAATCACCAACTACCGGTAGAACAGGAGAGTCAAGACAAACCTCCCCCAGGGAAAAACTGCAAACAGAACTGCACTGTCCCATTAGAAACCTGAAGAAGCCACGACCCCCACAAACCTAGGAGAGCTGTGGGCTTCAACCACGGGACAGCAGATCATGGGGTAACAAGGATAATGCGATGTGTGCAACAAACAGTTGATACCCAGAGGCCCACAAAGCAACCCTTTACTTTGAACCCCTTGCCAATCCCCACCCTCGCCCCCATCAACTCTGTGGCTGAAAGCCAATGGCAAAGCATGAGTGATATTCATCTCTAAGTTACCTACCAGGTATCAGGACAGAGGACTGTCATGATCACTGGCTGTACATGTAAAAGGAGACTAGTATGCCAGGTGTATTGATCTCATGTTGGGCAGAATCACTGCCTCTATAGCTTTACTTCCTTAACATGTGCAAATGTGCATTATCAGATTTCACATTTCAGCTAAGCCTCATCATCCAGCAATGCCATTTTAATACAAAGACATAATTCCTATCCATCAACTCATCAACGAGGCAGTGCCGCTGAAAAATTCTATTTCCTAGCTTCCTGGAATTTTGCCTTGTGTTTTGCATCATAAACTTTTTCAAAAAGCAAAACAGAAATTTGTTCATTTATTTCCTTTCAGTTTCCTTGTAGAAATACTAAAACTACAGGATTTCATCTCAGTAACTGACATTTTTTTTTTAATTTAAAACTACCAAAGTCAAGTTTTCTGGCTTTTTCTCAAACTACAAAATAATCTCAATCACTATGTGGGTGTGTACTGCTTCAATAGATATTTATAACTAAGTAATACCAGAAGTACAATTACAAATGCTGTTACTTCCAACAGAACATGTTTAAAGGGAAAAAAAAAAAAAAAAAAGAATGTTTTAAGGTTGCCAGATACGAGTTAGTGGGCTAGTTCTTTGCAAGACCATCCAAAGGCACTTTTAAATATTTATTCCTTTCACAGTAATAGTTTATGAAGTTTGCTTATTTTTGTTCTTTCATAATATGGGCTTCACATAATGTAGGAGGGGAGAAATTCCCAAACGAAGCACACCCTTTCATGCTGATTTCCTTTTTCTGTAATACCTACAAAGGCACACACACATTTCCAGCATCAGAACAGAATCTGAAATATAGGAGGCCCCGTACGTATCTGATGAATAACTGCTTATTGTGAATAACATTCAGGCTTAACGGATCCTGCCCTGGCAACCGCTTCTGAGAGTTTGGGAAACTGCAGCTTCCCAGTTTGAGATGGGGGTTGGGACACAGCAGTGTCACCTCATTCTGCCCCTTGTGGTCACAGCACACAATCCTCCCCACGGTTCCCTTGGTCTGAAATAGGGTTCCACCCAAGAGCAGCAGCAGGTCCCCTGAGGTCTGGTAGAGGTACAGGCAGTGTCACCTGCATGGACCCAAGTTCAGTTAATGCAGAATCGTGCAAACCGAGGACCGTCTGTGCATAGTTTTCATTTTACGGAACTTTTCCTGGACTGGTGGCCTTTTTAAAGTCCCACAACACATGTCCATCTTTTACTTTATTTTTAAGGGTTTTCAATCAAATATTTTTTTCATTTTTCTTTTATTGATCAACCTCAACTGAATGCTATTTCTTTCTATAATTTGAAGGTAATGTTTAATTTTAATGCCGAGCACTTTTGTACTTGTTTTTGACTGTCAATGTTCAGTGATGTTTCGCAACTTTCTTCTCCTTTTAAACTTCCAACATGCACACGATGTCAACCTCTTTCCACTTCCAATTTACGTATCATCCATTTCAGGCCCTGGGACACATCTGGTACTTTTTATAAAGCTCTGCTTTTCTTAACGCCCGTAAAGAGCCTGTTATGTTTATGAGGGTAAATAATGAAAAATTATTATCAAATGAGAGATTGTAGAACCTACAAATTCATCCAGAAGATGATAAAACTCTTGATAAGCCCTTCCCACCCAAAGCACATTGCAGCCAGAACCTTCCCACCACCTGGACCTGCTTGTTCATTTGGTCTCCCGGACCCCAAAGTCCCAGGACACAGGAAGGCCATGAGACACCCTTCAAATCACAGTCACGGAACATTCCCCGTACCGATGGGTGCTAGTTCCCTGCAAGATTCCATGCAGGGCGACATGCGAAGAAACCTCAGGGCAAGCAGGGAGCGTCTCCTTAAAGTACCACCTCTTCTGAAGTCTTAAGGGGTAGGGCGGTGCTTCTCAAAGTGTGGACCCCAGACCACCGGCATTGGCACCATGCGGCAATCTGGTGGAAGTGCTCATTCTTAGGCCCCACCCAGACCTCCAGAATCAGAACCTCTGGGGCTGAAGTCCAGCGTGTTTACAAGCCCCCAGGTGATTCTGAAACTCAATAAAGTTTGAGAAACAACGTTCCATTAAAACAAGGGCGTATCACAATGAAGTCTGAGAAGCAATGTTATATTAAAACAAACAAGGAAGTACCAGGGACTAAAACAGGTGTTTTGCTTCAGTTCTTAAAGTCTCCCATTTGCAACTGGGCTGCACTGGACTCATGTGCAGGGACAAGTTCAGCCCCCTCCCCCAGCGAAAACCTGGATGGAAATGTGTGAGGAGACTCAACAACATGTCTGGGGGCTGGGGATCCCCGGCCTGCATCTCCAGTGCTAAACCTCTTCCTCCAGGCATCCCAGACCTGAATACCTACCTCTCGCTCTCCTTGAACCAGCAAGACTGGGAACAGAGGGACTGGGCTCTACACCAAACACTGGACAGACCCTCAGTGTTCATTAAGTTCCTGTCCCCCAAGCCTCACAGCTTGCCAATCTCTCTCATCAAGAATCATCACTGTGTGGGGAAAATAACACACACTGAAACATAACCAAAGGTTCCTCCAGGGTGGTGGGAGGAGGGAATATTTTCACTTTATCTGAGTAAAACTTTCTATCATGTCTGGTTGTTTTATTTATTCTTATATTTTTAAAAAGCATGTATTATGCCTTCATAAGAAAGTAAATTGTCTTCATGAGAAGATAGAACCACTGTATGCCACAATATGTTTTCCAATAGTTACTGAGTCTTGCTGATGTGATCCTAGGGTATAGGTTATTTGCTACTCCATTTCATTGACTATATATGAATAACATATGTGACTCCCTGCCCGCCGGCCTACTGCAGTGATCACATTCTCTGCCTGTGCTCACCAGGTGCACACGGGCAGTCCTGCTCACAGTCATCTCAGGTTTCCCCCGAGCATGGCCCCCACCACCCACAGCCTCCTCTGTGCTCCCCAGCCCAAGCTCATTGCAGATTCAGGTGATTACATTACTATTATAGTAACATCTGACCTGAGGTGTCCAGTACTACGTAAAACACCAGGAAGGCTTCTCCAGGCTGCTCCCCATGTAAAAATGTGCATGCACACACAGACCTGCCCCCATCACATATACACATGTGTACACACACACACCTGCCCCATCACAAACACAAATGTGAACATACTCACTCCTGCCCCATCTCACATATACATGTGCATGCACATGCACCGGCCCCATCACATATACACAAGTGCGTGCACATGCACCTGCCATCACATATACACACATGAATGCACACGTACCGGTCCCCTCACATATACAAATGTGCATACACACCTGCCCTCTCACATATACACATGTGCACACACACACCTGCCCCCTCACATGTACACATATGCGCGCACACACCTGTCCCTCACATATACACATGTGCACACACACCTACCCCCTCACATGCACACACACACCTGCCCGATCATATATACACATGTGCACACACATGCACCTGTGCCACCACATATACACACATGTGCACACAAGCACCTGCCCCCTTGCATACACACATGTGCACACACACCTGCCTCATTATATACACACATGCACACACATGCACTTGCCCCCTCACATATACACACATGCACACACATGCACACTACAGTGAATCCAGTACCAGTCTACAGTCTTAGCTTTCACAACCGTCCCATAAATTACCATGCTACGGTGATTTCTGTATTTTCACAATGGTTTGGGACCCTCATATTTAGCAATCACTGTTTGAACACTGGGCTCTGCACCAGAAATTTCAACACTGAATTACCACACACAACTCATCCCTGACCTCTGGAAGCAAACCATAATACAGGAAACAACTTACATGAGATGAGGTAAGAGTAAGGGAGCCTGGAAAACTCTGAGGAGAAAGAAACAGGGGGAGAGGGGAGAAGGAAGAGTGGACATCAGACTAGAACCCTGGAGAGCAGTCCTCAGTTTCTCCCCCTGGGAGGTCCTCTCCCCCCACCCCGCCCCCGCCCGTTCCAGAGGGCTGCATGTTCAGGCATAATTTTAAAAATCATTTTAAGAGAGCGTGTGAGGAATGCATGTTTGGCAAAGGAAGGGCTCTAAAAAGTCAAGGTTGTTAAGTCACCAGAAAATGACACTCAGGAACGTTACGAAATCCCCAGTAGAGGGTTTAAAAAAAAAAAAAAAAAAAGTAGATTAGATTCCAATCCCTGGGTCTGGTTGAGGCATGGTCTGAACTCCCTAACAGAGTCAAAGTTCAAGTTCTGTTGTAGCCAGGTAAAAGTTCAGGATTTGCACGAACTTACCTGGGGCAGGGGAGGGGAGTGAGGCAAGATCACAGTAGATGGGGACCCTCAGGCCACCCACCCCGACCTGTACCACTGAAACAAGGTCCCCAGTATGGGAAACGGTGCCCTGGCCTTGGTGCCTGCCAGCCCCGGCCACCCTGCAACCACGGCCAACTCACAAAGGGGCCTGTTCCCAGAAGGAATACCTTGTACCCCTCTATGGCTCTGTTAGGTAAAACTCAAAGCGGTCTAGCTATAATATCTCAGGTCTACAATGCATCATTTCAGCCCAAATAATTGGTGCGTTTAATGTTCTCCCTCTAAACTCTAGAAACAAAGGTTTCAAACCAGTAGTTAAAATTTATCAAACACACATAGGTCCGAGGACACAGGCCAGCCAGCAGGTAGCAGGTAAATGGATGTAGTGATTACAGAACTAAAGGAACCCCCCCCCCCCACACACAAGCCTGTGTTATTCGGCTATTGGCACTGAAATCTTCATCACATCCCTTTAACAGGCAAATAATGAAACAATAAAGCCTTAAAGAAAAATCCACCTCGCCTCCAAAAAAAGAATCTAACAATCGTCCTCAAGATGTAATACTAGAAAGAGCCTTACTGGAGAAGCTGCAAAGAAATAAATTACTATCCTTTCTCATGGTATAACTGAAGAGAAACAGTCACAGATGCCATTTCCTTTCCCTTCAGAAAAACAAATTCACAGTTTTCATGATGTTCACACAGTAATTTTTTTTATCATTCACGTTCTTATTCCCGCCCCTCCCCCCCACCAAGCAACATCTCCATTTAAGAAAAACCAAACATGGCCATTTAGACTTGTTCCTAAACAAAAGTTCGCAACGCCCCTGAGGTTGGAATAAAATCTTTCCAGAATAAATAAATAAATATAGATATTAAAAACTACTCTTAGGTCAACTATGTTGGAGAGGAAATTACTAGCTCAAGAATCCTAAGTAATATAAAATGACTACGGATCAATGAGCAGAGTTCGTAAATGCCCAGGAAGGTAAAACCTCCTCCCCCATCAAGAAAAGCCTTAACGAGTAGCATTAATCCCTTAACTGCAGGACGGGACGTCTCATTTAGGAGGATAGCTAATAGAAACTCAAGGGCATAAGCAGTTCCGAAGAGTATGCGGAAGGCTTGGCTGCCACCTGCGGTAACTTTCCACGGCCCAGCGCTAAGGGGAAATGCGAGCGGCTTTACCTGGACTCCCAGGAAGGGGCACCTCGGCTGTGCTCCTCTCTGGGAAGGCCGAGCTCCTGCCCCGGCTTCCCACCTGGGCCCCACCGGTCAGGTTTCTCAGTGCCCTGCAGAAACCTCTTCAGGAAACTGAATGAGTTAGACCCAGAAAACTCCACCTAAGGCAAGCGTCCCACCACCTTCAGTAAATGTTTAGAGGTACACCCTGTCTGCAATAACCCTTGGAACGGTTCACCCCCACCCCCCACCCTGAGCAAATGCTTCCTCTTCCGCCCCTTTCCGTTGATGCAATTACATGGCTGGCTGCCAGGCTTCTCCGAGAGAATCTGCATGGTGTCACTCCATCAAGACAAGTGTATTAGGCTCCTCGGGTATGCCATTAATAGTGGCTCATTTAGTTAAGGGACATTCAAATTCTCAACACCTCCTTAGAGCAAGCAAATAACAAAATCTTAAAGCATCAAAAATATGAACTCACCTTTCTCTAAGAAAGATCCAAAACACCACTGAATATCTGCATAGTGGTGCATTCTCACAAAAAGCACACATTCAAGGTGGTATTAAGGACTGAACTGTATGGTGCCCCCCGTCCTAAAATTCATATGTTGAAGCCCTAACCTCCTGTACCTCAGAATGTGAGGACAGTATTTTGGAGAAAAGGTCTTTAAAGAAAGGACTAAGTTAAAATGAGGCTGTTAGGGTGGGCCTGATCCAATTTGATTGGTGTCTCTATAATCAATCAATACCTGAGATTACGGGTCTCCTCACATAGAAATAATCAGAAAAGTAATAAAAGGTGAGGTTTGTAATTTTAAAACATTAAATCCTCATTTCAAAACTCATTATCTGGGGGAAGCCAGGATGGCTCAATGGGTTAAGCACTCATCTTGCAGCCCCAGGGACCTAGAATAGAATCCCGGGCCATGCAGACCCATGTGCTGAACTGGGGAGTGCCCCCAGCTCGGTTCTTAACTGGGTGAGACCCCGGCCCAGTTCCTGCCCTGTGCAGCCCCATATCCACCCGTGGAATGAAACTATGTGGACAAACCAACGATGTGTAACCATTGGAGACTATTCTGGGCCCTCCCCCCTCAGTAATGAGAAATACATTAAATGCAGTTTTTTTTCTACAAAACAGAGTACATACATACAAGGTAAGATTCCCAAAACTCCCGTTATGTAGCTTGAGTTTTGAACTCTGCCACTTGGAAACGACCTGAGGTTTACAGCATGTTTGAACCCTTCTGCCAGGCTTTAACATATAACATATAAGACAGAAGAATCTGTCAATTCAGCTCCCTAAGCACCCCAACAGGAAGACACAAGACATTTCCTTCTGAAAAGAAAACTACAGACATTAAATTAGAATCAGAATTTAAACATGGGTGGCCCAAATTCAGTAAGAACTTCTGTAGAGGGGCGAAGAAGACAAACAGCCTCCTGCTAGCATTGCATTGATCTGAAATTTGCCATGACCAGAATCTCATTCTTGCTGACTCAGAACAGGGTAGTACTGTTTCTATAGCCCCTCTGAGTTTTGTCAAACAGCAGCCTGGAATGCACGAGCCAAGCCAGGAGCCGGAGGATCGAATCCCAGCCCCGGCCCATGTGGACCCACATGCTGAGCTGGGGTGTGCCCCCAGTTCAGTTCTTGCCGGAGCCTATGCAGGAGGTTCCCGGCCCAGTTCCTGCCCTGCGCAGCCCCGCGCCCACCTGTGGAGTGAAACTACATGGAAAACTAATGTCAACTATGGCGACTGCTCTGGGCCCTCCCCCTTCTCTCTCTCTCTGTCAAAAAACAATAAAAATAAATCTTAAAAAAAAAAGAAGGGAAAGCCGGGATGGCTCAGTGGGTTAAGTGCTCACTTTGCAGCACCGGGGACCGGGGATTGAATCCCAGCCCCAGCCTGTGTGGACCCATATGCTGAACTGGGAGCTCCCCCAGTTCAGTTCTCTCTCTCTCTCTCCCTCTCTCTCAAAAATAAATAAATAAATAAATAAATAAATAAATAAACAAACAAACAAACAAACACACAAACAAACAAACAAATAAATAAATAAGAAAAAGAAAGAACTACAATTATTTCTATAATCAGGAAACCAGAGCAAATCATCGCCAAATGAAGTTATCTAGAACTTAAATGTTAAAAAAAGACAAAAAAAAAAAAAAGACTGTAGCTCAACTCTTTCAAATACAGAAGTGATGTTTTGCCTCTTAGCCATTTCTATCCCACCCCTGATGCATTAGAGAAATTTTATTTTTATTTTGGAACTCAAGATTACTTATTTCATCCCATCCCAGCAACCATACTTGGCTTTCTGTGATAATACTGTTCAAGAGTTTGTATTTTCTCTAATCTGAATAATGTACACTGTTTTCTCCCACACTGTCATGGTAGAGATAAGAAAAGGTGCTTTTCAAACACACTTGATGCATCCCAGGTCTCTGAAAGCTAAGGATCCTGATCACCAGCATGAAGAAGAGAAATCCCTAACCAGCTCATGAACACTAAAGTCCCAGCCAATCCTTGGATGCTCCCCAACCAGCCTATCAGGAAAGCCTTACTGTTCTCCTCTATGTAGGAGGAAACTGAGGCCAGAGGAGAGACACAAGCTTAAGGAGAGCTCATGATGCGGGAGCTGGGCCTCAAACCCAGCTCTGTCTGCCCACAAAACCCATGCTCTTTCCCCCACCGGTGTTCCTATCAGAATGTTTGACCAATTCGATAGTCATCAGTAGCAGGATTAAACCCTCGACACTTCCTCTCCGGCCTCCCATCATCTCAGAAAAAGAAGCGACCCCTCAGAGCAAAGACACCTCCACCTGTTGTATCTGCAGGGCCACACCAGGGGCCAACAGCAGCACAAAGGAGTTCATTCATGGGCAGGACTCCGCTGCAATAAGGGGAAGGGATGGATTACACAAAGAAGGCATTCCTCCTCGGAGAAAAGCACTTAAAACACTAAAAATGGAAAGGAATCCTTTGCTCAGAAATGGACAAAAGAATCCATTGATTACTAAGAAAGGTACCGATCTGATTGGAATTTTGACAGCGCACACACAGCACCCATCTGCATTTTTGTAACATGATGAGTGAACATACTGTGTATTTCCTTGCGCTGGTGGGCCTTTGTGGGGCAAACAGTGGGCTTTTATTCGCTTTGGGAATTCTGATTTTAATCACGTAAAAAAATTCACCGGGTGGAACTTGAAAAGTTCCCTGTTCTTTGCCATGGAATCTCCCTGGTACACATTCACTCTCCATACTTGGTCAGGGTAGCCGTTGTTAGACTGAGTGCTCGGCCCTTCACTAGACGGAAGCCCGCTGAGACCGGGCGTAGTTACCTAATGAGTCCATCCACCCGCTGGAAGCCCCAATCCTAGTCCAGCCCACCAACAATCTCACACTTCGATGCCCTGGACAGCTCCTAACTTGCCTTCCGGCTCTGCTCTTGAGCTCTTCCAGGACAATGAAGATGAAACCAGGGCAATATAACTGCTGAGATGGTGGCGAAGGTTCTTGCCTCCCATGTGGGAGCCCCCCGGTTCAGTTCCTGCCTCACGTGGCCCCACATCCACCTGTTTGGGATGAAACCATGTCACAACTAAGGATGTACAACCATGGAGACTGCTCTGCCTCCCCGCTTTCTCTCTCTCTCACTCTGTCTCACCTTCTCTCAAACAATAAAATAAATCTTAAAAGAAAAAAGAAAAGAAAATCAGGCTGCAATTCCATTCTAGTGGCAAACCTGTCAGCCAGTGCACACAGCATTGGGAGAATAATGTGTTCAGTCTTGGGTTGTACATGTTGAGGGGGCATCAAATAAACACAAAAATGGGCCCAAAGGGAAGCACTAGAACAGTGGCTGGGTCTGGAACAGCTCTCCTTACAACCTCAACTTCTCAATCCCTGATTCCCTTGACTCTTCTTCTGTGTCCTTCTGTGATCCTCCACTCCCCCATCTACCTTGCACGGGAAAAGTTTACTCAAACTCCTTTTATTCCATAAACCTTTCCCTCACTACTTAGAACCATACTAACAGTCTCCCTCTTATGACAATCCATTGTAATCACAGCCAGGAGCTTGTAGGTTCCCGCCCAGTCACTCTCCCGCCAAAGGTAAACCATGTGACAACATCCTTGCCTCACCCCAGACCCAGCTTAACTTTGGAGAGAGAGGGTACTTGGTAAATAAACAAGTGTTTGCACCAACTACTCCCCTAACTTCATCAGTAGCTTAGTCAGAAAGAGATGAAGTTCAACCCAGTGGCAGGACAATGACAAGGAGAAAATTCTGAGATGTCCTAAATTACGTGTTGGTAGCAGGAGTGAGAGAAAGAGACAGAGCTGTGAGGTGGCTAACGGCTGTGAGCCAGCTCACTGAAGATGCTCACACCCCTGCTGGAACTTCAGATGAACTTTCCGATGGCTAGTTCCACAGACTATTTGAGCCTGGTACCATCCAACCCTGGGGGCCTGCACTTCTCGCTATACATGGACTCTAGGACCACTGCCCACAGCCAACCCACAGGAGACTTCTTTCTGCAGACTGTACCCATCCCAGAGCTGGCCCTACTTCACTCGCACCCACCCTTTGTCTCCAGTTAAGGTAAACCCTTTAGACAGCTTACATCTTTCTCCTGCCATCACTGCCCTGCCACTGGGTTGAACTTCATCTCTTTTCTCCCCTTACTTAATGTATAAAAATGCTTGCAAACTCTAAGAGGATAGACGTGTTCTCTAGCCTAGCTAGCCTTGCTGAGGTGGTTGGGACTCCACACCCCAAGACTGAGCTCCTCCATCTCCCCCAGAAATGGCCTCATAAACGCTTTCTTTTAAAAGACATTCAGCTGCAGAAGTTAAAGCTTTTTGGTTAACAACACAGGGTAGGGTTCTTACTGGACATCCTTCTTTCTCTGCTCCCTGAAATACTTTTATTTGCCAACTGATGAAACGTTGACAACTGTTTCCCACGGAGCCCAGATTGCCCTTAACTCCACAGTAAAACACATGAAGAAACCCTCTCAGCAGGTGAGCTGTGTTCCTCACTATTTCCTTGCATTACCTCTAAGACGCAAACAGTTTCCACCTGACTTTACATTTATACTCTCCCTTTAGCTGGTCCCCTAGTGGGTGCAGGAAGTGACTAGTAACTGGGTTTGTTGGAGAGCAAGTGTTTAGCATCCTGGCCAACCACTCTAAAGGTATTTGCTACAGTGAGCAACATGAAAATTGTGTGTCTTCCTCAGGGAACGTGGAAGCCACCATCTGAAAAACATGAACTCTCCCGATACAAGACATGCTTCTGTTCTTCCCTTTTACTCTGTAAGTGTGACCCTAAGACAAACAAAACAACTCCACACATCAAAGAGTGAAGGACATTCAAATCTTCGCACCAGGAATATCAATGAAGAAAACTTTGTGAATGTGCTAATTCCACAAGAAAAGCCAAGAGCCAGTGGGGAATTTACTAGAAAGAAGCTGGCTGCAGCCAAGTATGCCAAAGGTTCGTTTCTGCAGAATGCTTCAGCCCACAGCTTGGAATTTCACAGCCTGCATTAACACAGCTCCTGGAAAAGAAGGAAGTGATTCCTATATCTCATGGCAAGGTCAGATGGTCTCCAGTTCAATGTTAAATGGCGATCAGATAGAAGGGCAAACAAAAAAGGAGGCATGTCAGCCCTGCCCCTCAGAAAAGGCACAACATTCACGTTTACAACAAACGCACTGCAGTTCAAAAGGCACGCTCTCTGCATAAGAGAATATCATTAAACCACAGCATGAGGCTCAAGTCACTCCAGATCTCAAGATGTTGGATAAATCTGCCATGTTATCATCCCTTCCCTTCACTTTCTGGAAGATTCAACATTCCCTTCGCCCCTCACTCACTCATTTATTCATTTCCCTGCATTCATTCATCACATATTGTTGCCCTGTGCAGGGGTTAGAGCCAGGACCACTACTAGACAAAGACAAGGCCAGCCATGGCCTTCAAGGAGACAGAAATATATGAGAAAGCAATTTCAGCAAGACGCGAAACCCTGCATTTTTAGGATGCAGCAGATACAGTCCCATCACAGCAAGCCTTGTTACCGAAGAAAAGAAAAAGTAATTCTGTAACGTCACTCAGGAAATGGGATTGCTCCAAATGATTTGGGTGACACCTGACAGCAAAATTACGAATATGAAGTTTCACTCTCTACCCTTCACACCCTCATTTCCCCCAAACCAGGATGAAATTAATACCTAGCGCCTAGACTTGTTTTGAGGATTCAACAAGCTCATACTCTACTTGTGAAGTAAGAGCTTAATACGCTCGCTTTTTAATCATTGTCATGAAACACACGTAAGGAGTCTAATACACAAGGAAGGAAAATTACACATTTGCTTCATTATGAGTATTAATGAGCATATTAAGAAAAAAATCAACTTGCAATTTAGGAGTTTAACTCACTTAAATATATACACTTTTTTCCATGTACGTGTAGGTATACACAATACACACACACTAATGCAAAGAGCACATGATCTAAAAGTAAAACAACTTGAGTTCAAGTCCTGACCCAGCCGCTTAACCGGTCAGCTGTGAACAAGCTTCTTTATATTCCTCTGAGCCCCGACCTCATCTGCAAAAAGGGAAATGATATCTTCCTCCCAAGGGCAGGATTCGAGGAAGGACTATCAAAAACCCTTTGTAAGCCCTGGAGCTGTACAAACATTGTGAAAACAGTGGGCACAGAAACCCTGGGACCTCTTTCCTCAAAGCCTCAAGATGTTAACTAAACAGTAACATTTATGCATCTAAAGCCATAAGAATCTCAGTAGGGTCAAAAGCACGGGATCTCCCAAATAAATCAGAGAAGACATCCAGCTCCCAGCTGTTGTTACTCCATTCCAGGCGTACAGAAGGAAGCCACATAACGGCACGAAGGACCGAAATCTGCCAAGAGGCCCCTCCAGCTGCTTTTGGAATGCACGCCATGGTTTCTAATGCTATAGTGTTCACCCCCTAAATATGAGTTAACTAACACTTGGTATTTGAGTCAAATGATTTCCTCATTGATTTGTCTGATCTCTTGTCAGATGAAGGCTCTTCACAGCTGCTAAAAATCACTTTTCAAGGACTGTCTTTTAACTTGGACATTTTTTTTCCACAAAAGTATTAGTGTCTGAGTTCAAATCACAGCTTATCGCCTTCATGAACCAAATCTAATCAAAACAACACCCACCCCACTCCCAAAAAAGTAGAATAACACTGACCACTGGGTCCAAAGTCCTAACAACTCCATGGTCCTCTGAGCTCAGAAACGCAGCTAAGCACCTGCTCTTTGCCAAGCTTTGTACTTATTAACTCTAATTTCATGATGACTCTAAGTCATACTATTTTGTCACCTTACGGGTGAGGAAACTGGGGAATATGTTATGAATTAACTTGCTAATAAGCACATTACCACTGGCCTACCTGGCAGCAGAGGATTCAAAAGCGAAGACCCAAAAGCAGGCATGTCCAACCTGCGGCCCAACACAAATTCTTAAAATATTATGAGATTTATTTTGTGCCCTTTTTTTATTTTCCTGCAGCTCATCAGCTATCATTAATGGTAGTGTATTTTAAGTGGCCCAAGGCAACTCTCCCAATGTGGCCCACAGAAGCCAAAAGGTTGGACACCCTGCCAAAAATTATCAAACATTCACACTATCATAGTATTATATGTTAAATTTGCATCTGCAAAACAATCATTTAAATACAACACCCTTTAGATCTGATCTGTGTGGCTGCCCCACATTTAACTTATCCTAAGGAAGACCCGTAGGTCTTTCCCTCCTAGTCCCCTTGCCAGTGAGTGACAAGAAAGAAAAGAAAGAAAAGGCAAAAAGAAAAGAAAAGATACATATTTAAAAAAAAAAAAAGCGGGGGAGGGGGCAGCAGGGATGGCTCAGTGGGCTAAGCGCTCCCTTTGTAGCCCTGGGGACCAAGGATCGAATCCCAGCCTGCCCGTGTGGACCCATAAGCTGAAATGCGCAGTGCCCCCAGTTCAGTTCTCACCGGGGTGAGACCCCAGCCCAGTTCCTGCCCTGTGCAGCCCCGCGCCCACCTGTGGAATCAAACTATGTGGAAAAACCAATGATGTGCAACTATGGAGACTGTTCTGGGCCCTTCCCCTTCTCTCTGTCAAAAACAATAAAAATAAATAAAATAAAATAAATAAATAAATAAATAAATAAATAAAACCTTTTAAGCATTAGGATAATGCCAGCCAGAATATGGCTAAAAGCTCTAGACCGCTTAGCAGGCAGGAGCACAGGACGTGGGGACCTGGCCAGTCAGCCTGACTCTGTGGTTTCCTCTGGTTACCACGGCGCTTCCTCTGCTCCAGAAATGAGGAGAGGGAGCTGGAAAAGCACACAGAGCCAATGCAGGGCTCTGCTGGCAGAGAACTCTGTTTTAGACTAGAAAGGGGTGTTTTCTCCCACCCGGGCAGAATATTTACCCAAGAACAGCTCAAATGATATAATCATGTCTGATGCAAAACTGGTTCAAATTCTAAGTTGCTCTTCCCACAGTTTTCCAAGTATATATGAGGGCTATCTGGGAAAAATCCAGCCATAAATGCCTCTAGTTTTCATATTACACGGCTGGCTGGATACACTCCTGACAGCCCTCGTAGATCCATCAGCACAAGAGTCCAAGTATCTGTACATAAAATAACCCAAAACAAAGGTCCAAACAGCAAGACTGCTGGAAAGCATCAGGCAAGCCGTGTGCCCTACCACGAACAACCAGCCAAAGTACAATGAGGCCGCAGGCGCACAAACTGAATCCTGGATGGAGAGGGTTACAAGATCCCTATTTGAGTGTCTCTGTGACCAATCTTTCAAGAGTGGTATTACAAGGCATACGCATGCCATTGCAATGACATCACTTCTTAATCCCTTCTCACACCAGCAGCAAGAGTTTTAAAACCAGAACACTTAATTTCTCCAACTCACATGGGCCAGCAAGAACATAGAAACTAAGTTGAGTGATCTATCTTACTGGAGAGGGGAAGATGATGACCAAGCCACATGATGAGTTAGATGCACTCATTATGTGCTTCCATTCTTTTATCTCATCCCCGGATGCGATGCATAGAGCTGTCCTCAAATTTCAGGGCACACGCTCCTACTGAGGCCAAATGGAGAGGACT
This sequence comes from Craseonycteris thonglongyai, assembly GCA_004027555.1. NCBI lineage: Eukaryota > Metazoa > Chordata > Mammalia > Chiroptera > Craseonycteridae > Craseonycteris > Craseonycteris thonglongyai. The sequence continues at coordinate 62,247 of PVKE010003723.1, forward strand.
TGTGATTCCTTCTAAAAGTTCTGTCTCCCTCTTGCTGTTGGTAGCTGGGAACTGACAAGACCCAGGAAGGCAGACCGGCCAAGGCTGGTCACAAACATCTCCTCGGATGCACTTTGTGTCATGAAACCCAAGCAACTGGCCAGACACTTTTCTCAGACATTGTCTATCAGCAACCAGGGCTGAGCCAACCACCAGTACTCACGTCCAAGAAAAGCATAGAACACAAGGCTATCTTCTTTTTCAATCTCACGTGTATGACTGAGACTTTTGCTAGAAACTCTAACCCATCCCTACCCCCAGCCAAACCCTTCCTTTTAATAAGAGAACTCTTGTACATGCATGACAGGAGCTTCATAGCTCGGAACTAAGAGTACCGCACTGGATGTGCCCCACAGAGGGGTTACTGTAGGTCGGAAATCATTAACTGAATACAAGGAGACCGCTCTCAGAAATCCAAAGGCCAGACTCAGCCAGGAAAAGCAAAAGCATGGCTTCCTTCAACATGCAAGAGAGACGGCACAGAGCGCTCCTGGCATTTTGATGGGCTCTTCTGCCACCGCGCGCGTAACAGGGGAGGCTTTTAATTCACCGAATCCCAACATCACACAATGGTAACAGCAGGTACCCTCTAGCCAGACCTGCCCGCCAAGCCTGGAAAGACAACGAATACCAGGCCTCCTGCACCTCGCTCAAGTTGGGAACCAGACAGAACAAAACTCAGGGTGTCCCACGGAAGAGGGGAAACAAAACGTGGTCTAGGCTGCATTTTGTTGTTTTATTATGCAATCTATCATTTCTGGACTCAGTACTTCAAGGTGTCGAGACTCCTGTCACTGTTATTATTGACTCAGAGGCAGGTGGACATACAATTTTCGTGCTCATACCCCTCCCATCAAAACCATGTCAGTGCTAGGGTTCTTTCGCTTATTAAGTTTCTTGGGCTAATAATTTTACAACCAGCCACAACGAGGAATGTTGAAATGAAAGGATCAATGGAAAAGGTATCCTATCTTGAAGCTTCACGCCAAATAACTACTTAAACTGAAAACAGCACTGCCTGGAGAACTTCCTATGATGATGGCACGGTCCCCTAGGGTTTAGCTACCAGCCATTTGTAGCTACTGAGCACTTCTCAATGTGGTTAACACAAGCAATGACTTGAATTTTAACTTTTGTTTCCTTAACTCCACGAGTCTAGTGTGGCCAGTGCTTCCTGATCAGCGGGCGGAGAAAAACACAGCTCATCCCAGATGAGCAGAGACAAAGGTCTCGTAAGCGGCAATCAGCAGTCATCCAGGTCCCACCCAGCCTGGAACAAAAGAGGACAGAAACACGAATGTCCTCATCGGTCAATAAGAAGGTAGGCTGGTCCTGCAGGCAAGCACCACCCTGAGGTGCTGGGGTGGAGGTGAGCAAATCCCCGACCTGCCTGAGGGGGGCGACACACCCCCACAAGGAAACAAGACAATGTCAGCTGGGTGGAGTGGCAGGGGAGGAAGCCACAGTGCACAGGCAAAAGCACGGACCTTCTCCAGGCTAAAGGGAGGCAGCAGCCTTGTGAAGACTGAGGGGAACAGCGTGCTGAGCAAAAAAACCCAGCAGAGACCCAGTTCCCACCAACACTGGACTCTCTGGGTGTGCGGGCGGGGGATGCCAGGGCGGTGTGCCCTTCACCAGGCGGTGGGGTCGCAGCTACCCAGCACTTGAAACAGGGCTGGCTCGAAACTGACTGTGTTCTAAGAGTCAGAGATTCACGGATTGCAAACACCAGTCTAAAAGTAAACCCCTGTAAGAGATTCATTAGCGTTTTTTGTGAATATTGATTACAAGCTGAAATAATATTTGGGGGATAATGCATCAACTACAACATGAAAAAATGACTGCACCTGTCTACTTTCTAATGGAGCTACTGGAAAAGTGAGAGGATGCGTGTAGCTGGCATATGGCTCACGTTCACTAAGGAGAACAGAGAGGCTGGTCTGGGGACTCAGCCACAGCGGTGCCTGGTTTGACCCAGGCATGATGGGCCACTGAGGAATGATGCAGTAGCATGTCTACCATGCTGAGATCATCAGGCTGTTTCACAGAGATGGACTGGAGGAGGGGGAAGAGGGGAAGGAAAGCAGAAGACCAGGCTAGAGATAATGGCTCAGCCAGCCTCCTCTCCTGATGGAAGGTGGACACGGTTCTCACTCAGAGTCCACACTTAGAATCACACTGCTTAGGGGATGTCGGGGTAGCACAACCATGAGGTCTGGGGATAGAATCCTAGCCCCTGACCTGTACAAACCCACATGCTGAATTGTGGTGGTGAAGCTTCTCACCTCTCATGGGAGAGGCCCCCATTTCGGTTCCCGTCCTCTACGGTCCCACATGCACCTGTGTGGAATGAAACCATGTCACAACGAATGATGTACAACTAGGGGGACGGCTCTGGGCCTTTCCCCACCCACCTCTCACCTTCTCTAAATAATAAATCTTAAAAAAAAAAAAAAAAGGAATCACACTGCTTAGATTTGCATCTTAGTTCCAACACCTAGAAAATTTCTGACAATGACCAAACTAGTTAACCCGGGGGTGGCGAACCTCTGGCACGCGTGCCCAAAGTGGCACGCGGAGCAATTATTTCGGCACGCGGAGCTGTGAATACCATTTAAAAAATTATTGTTTATGGTCTTATAGACATAAAAATAATCGATACCTCTATCTCACTCGATGGGTTGGCACGCGAGTCGAGCGAGTATACTCTTATTTCATAAACTTTGGCACTCAAGTGCCAAAAGGTTTGCCACCCCTGAGTTAACCTCTCTGTGCCCAAGTTTTCTCATCAGCAAAATGGTTACTTATAGCCTTACTCTACAGTTTAATACTCATTTTCCAATACTTACAATGGTGACTTGCACATCATGAGCACTCATTTTTGTGTGTGTGAGATTATTATTATGGAATGAGGAATATGAAGATAATAAACTAGGTTTTTAATTGAAACACTGGGTAAGAGATAGTGCCACTTAATGATGGTAGGCTAGATTTGGGAGTGGAGAGAGGTGCAAATTTGGGAAAGAAAGAAGTGGTTCTACTTTGGCCCATGTTAAGTTTGAGATTGTTGCTGATCATCACAAGGAAATGTCAGAGAGCCGGCTGAGTGAGACCCATCAGCTTACAGGAGATCCTTAAAGCTTTGGGCTAGGTGAACCATCATGAGACAGTCCTGAAGGAAAAAAAGGGAGTGGGGGCAGACCCCTGGAGGCCTAGGAGCAAAGGAGGAACCAGTGCGACTCAGAGGAATGACCAGTGAGATAAGAGGAGAATGATCAATGGCAACATGAGGACAAGAAAGGGCTTCAAGGAGAGTCAACTGTCTCAAATGAACCCCAAGGTTGAGGATGACAAGAGTGGACCATATATGAGTCTAGAAAGACAAGGATCACCAGCAGGCTTGCCCAAGATGGTGTGGTGGGCACAGGTTTCCAGCATCTCATCAGGATAAGATCCTCTGGCATTTTCGGAAGTGATAACTGGTCGCCCTAGACATCAGAGTAGAAACTGACATGGTTACAAGCTTCAAAAGGTGTCGTAAGAAAACAGACAGTGGAGAGAAGACTCTATCCTCTAAAGGCTACTTTCTGTGATGTGAAGCACAAAAGGAGGGAATTGGCTGGAGAGGGACACAGAACTTTTAAGTAAATTTTAAAAGAGAAATGTTATAAGGCTGTTTTTATGCTACTTGAAATAATCCAAAAGGAAGTAAGAAATGCATAATCCAGGAGAAAAAGAATTAACTGCAAAAGAGTCGTTCTTATAAGGTGAGAGAAGATTCCTCAGGGGCTGAGGAGTGGCCTTAGACAAGAACAGGCCTGTACTTCAGCTTAGTGTAGGTGACAAAGTAGAGGTAGCAAGTGGAAGTGCTGGTAAGGTTGGCAAAATCTGATGCTTCTTTTTCTCAATGAAAGGGAAGCAAAGTCATCAGCTAAGAAAAGGGGAAAGGAGGTATGGGAGAATGGATGAGAAGCGAAGATGTGAAATAGCTTTCTTGCAACTGGTGAGATTACTCAAAAAGTGTGAGATGTCTGATAGATGCCCTTCTAAGGTAGGCAGTCACAGATGCGGTGAGAGTCCATTTGGCACAGGTTTGGAGTACAGTAGACTGTCAGTTAACTGGCACCCTGTTGGACAAATGTAGCATTATTTCTTCAATTTCTCTGGAGGTTGCTTGAGATTGCTGGTTGCTTGAGTTCCAATTAACAGAGCATCCACTGTATTATTTCTTCAATTTTTTTGCCGGTTGCTTGAGAGTGCTGACTGCCTGAGTTCCGGTTAATGGAGAGTCCACTGTAGTTGGAAAAATGAATTAACGAGGTACAGTCTAACCAGGGTGGGCTGGGCATCAGGGAGCCCAATGGAACAAGAGGGATCAAGTTGGCTTGGTTGTTTACTGGAAGGAGCCAAGATGCCTAGGCTGCGGAGAGGAGTTACCTTGGGGTACAAGGAGGGTGACAGGTGGTGAAAAGGTCACAGTGGGGCCTACAGACTTTGCAAACTGAATTTTGAAGAGACAGTCTCAAGTAGGAAGGCTGGGAATGGAAAATCATGGGGTGAGATGCTTTAGTCACAGTTCTGGAGGTTAGGCAACAAGATCTAAAGAGGGTCACTAAGATGAGGTGGAGAAAGGTAGTTGGAAACAAGGAGGTCAAGAACTGGGAGGCCAGGTTGCTGAGTGGGAGGACCACGCATGCTCACAGTGAGGCTTCCAAACATAGTGGGTGGAGACTGTGAGGCAGGGGAGGAATTCATCAGTGACTGAGAGCCAGTGACCAGGAAATAATGACAGAATAAGGGAGGGTGAGGGATGCTACAGTTGAGGTTTCAAAGTGGTAGTTAGGTTAGTGGGAAATGGCAAGAGGGGAAATTACTCCTTCAGGTTATGGTAAGGGAAGCAGCATCCTCTGGGAGCAGCCATGCAGGTTTACACTAGCACAAAGAGGCGATGGAACCTTCAGGAGAGGGGGGACATGAGGACTCTGTCGATGACAGAGGACCCAAAGGGAATGGGCTAAAGAATGGTACAGCCCTTACAAATAGTCGTTATAATGGGTAGACCACACTTGAAGGTTGGTTTGGTGGTGAGTAATACTTCAGTCAGATGCAGCCTAATTCTGCAGTACCACATGTGCCTCCCTTGAAAAGCTACTACAAATTGTCTCCTAGAAAGATCAAGCTGGAGACGTAAAGGCAATGGCAACTCCAGAGCTCACAAAAGTATGTTTTAAACAGCTGACAGCGACTGAATATACCTGTCAATCAACCATCACTTCCATCCCGCCATCCAGCTAGATTTCAACTTTAAAGCAAAGTCAGCCACCACTAGAGGGCGATATAGCCCAAAGACTTCAGCAACTGGGAGGCACTAAAATTTTAATAAAATAAAGCTCCAAGCAGGAGTAGACACTGTTCAAAACTTCTCTCAAATTTCAAATTCACTTAGTTCATATTTGAAGACGGCATACTATAAAAATAGTATTTCAAATGCTATAAAAAATGCCATGCGTATGGATATGACATAAAAAGGTCTCAAAGGCTTTACCCTAAACCGGTTAACAGAGGCTCTACTCTGGCAAAAGATGGGAGGGAGGTGGGGCAATACACACTTCCACTTTCTTCATCTATATGCTGTTGTTTTAAGTATTTTTCAAGAATGCATTCACATATTATTTGTACACCTTTAAAATGCATCAAAAGTCAGAAGTTATAATGTAAAATTTGTCACACAAAACAAAACTCTAGGAAGGGACAAAGTAACAGAAAGCACTACTCACTATGGATAGACTGAACAGCCTCCTTCAGATGGGATCTAAAACCCATCTCATCTGATTCTGTATTTTGTCCCAGAGGAAAATAAGGCCACAAAAGATTAAGTAATTTGTTCAAATAACAGGGGCAAAATTAAAACACCCAACTCTCACCCGGGAGCCTAACACATGGGAATCCTTTCTTTGTTTCACCCTCAATTAAAACATTAGCCCTCAGTGTGCAGTCAATTCTCTTGTCCAATACTAGTCTCACCTATCTCCCACCCCCCGACCCCGCCACAGACATGTACCACACAGCAGGAGGTGAGTGGTGGGCGTGTGAGCAAAGCTTCATCTGTATTTACAGCTGCTCCTCACTGCTCCTATTACCACCCAAGCTCCACCTCCTGTCAGGTCAGCGGTGGCATTAGTTTCTCACAGGAGCGTGAATCCTATTGTGAACTGCACATGGGAGGGATCTAGGTTGTGTGCTCCCTATGAGAATCTAATGTGTGATGATCTGAAGTGGAGCTGATGCAGTGATGCTAGTGCTGGGGAGCGGCTGCAAGTACAGATTAACAGTCACAGAAGTTTGGCTGCCTTATGGGAGTTGTATAATTTTTCATTATATATTAGAATGTAATATTAATAAAAATAAATGCAGAATAAATGTAAAACCATCCCTCCCCACCCCTGGTCCATAGAAAAATTGTCTTCCACAAAACTGGTTCCTGACACCAAACAAGGTTGGGGACCGCTGCCCTAGCTGACACTGCGGTTGAGGACTGAGTGGGGAGCAGAGAAGAACAGACCTGGGTCTCAAGTCTGGCTGCCTCTTAAAACCACGTGTGTCGTTCTGAAACATACCCACCCACGCCCAGGCCTGCCCACCCCAGAACAATGAAATCAGGACCTCCTTCACTAGGTGTTTCTTTTGTGCAGACAGAATTGAGAACCACTGGACTACACCAACAGCTGGGAGGACTGAAATCAGGCAGTAATAACAAAGGACCAGGCGGGGGGAGCTGCAAACTCTTTGAAGTCCAGCCAAAGTTAGCAGCATGTACTTATTATAAAGCCACGCAGCTTAGCTTGGTGACATTCACCAGCAATTTTCTGCAGCCAGGAGTGCAGAGAACACAGCAGGGCCCTCCAGGATGGCAGGTCAGTGGGTCAGGGGTAGAAGAGTGTGGAGTGGGCGCAAAGGCACAGTGGCAGCAGCTGACATTGGCGTCCAGGCTCAATGAGGGGGTGAGCGAGGCCAGAATACAACCGCGGATGGGGAGAGTCCAGGGTGGCCAAGGGGCCAGGCTGGGGTGTCAGAACGGCCTGGGTACTTTTCCAGCATATGGAAGTGCATGAGTCGCACATCTCCCCTCTCCACTGGCTATTACTCTGGCACTTGGGAAGGCCTCCCAGGTATTTCTGGTACCCCTGACCCACCTGAGACCCCTGGCAGAGAAGGAGAAGGCATAGACAAGAGAAAGGTGATGCACAAGGGTAGGATCAGAGGGGGAAGACAGCAGAACTGAAGAGCTTCCAAGTGAATCGAAGCATTTTCAATAGAGGTAGTGGCTTGGATTAAAGAAAAATACTATTGGATTTATTTCAATGAGAAATGATGAGGTCAGAGTATTAAAGACCCATCCACAGGGCATATCAAAGGCCCTTGGGATGACGCAGGGGCATGGCTAAGGATGAAACTGGAGGGAGAGGTACAGAGATGTGGGCCCACGAGAGTGGGCACAGGTGGTGTGACGTGAGCTCAGGATCTTCAAGAGGAGCCCTTGCTCAGTTGCGGGCTCAAAGTGACCTACAGTAAGTGCTGGAAAACAAGAAACTGCATGCTCTGGGCGAGGGAGGAGGGGTCTTCCCGTGGAGAAGGGCAGGGTTAATG